>APFE030335425.1:18067-42033 GCA_000404065.3 Pinus taeda | reverse complement strand
ACAGACATTTTTCAATTCATCTAGGAAATTATAGTCAAGCAACCAAATTTGTTTTTCCACTCCTTTGTCAATTTGTAATCTTTCTGGAAAAGGAGGTGTGGATAGAGATGTAGGTTGCTCAACTATAGGAGTTGTGGGGCGTACTTCTTTTTCTTTTCCTTTCTGAATATTTGGGTTTTGAAGAGATGCTTCAGAACCTTTATTGGCTACAAGAGAATCTTCCTCAGAAATGCTTTGTTTTTGTACATCTATGGAAGGTTTATCTAGAACTCTGCCTGATCTAAGTTGTACATCATTAAGAGGAGAGATCATATAGGCAGGAAATTGAAATGGTAGACTTTCCATCATGGAAGCATTTTGAGCATTTTGAGGATTTTTATTGTTGGGGTTCGGCAATGGTTGAGAAGGAAGTTGATTTGATTTTTGTTGAAGCAAGAGTTGAGAATTTTAATTTTGTTGAGAGGATTGTTGTTGTTGTGGAAATGGTAATGATAATTGAGGATTTTGATTTGGAAGCTGATTTTGAAAAGATGGAGGATATTGATAAAATTGAGAAAATCTCCCATAAGGGTTCTGCATACCTTGCATCCATGCTTGAAAAGCATTTTGAGGTTGGGACCAAGGTTGTTGCCAAGGATTCCAATTTGGTGGAGGTTGAAAATTCATAGGTTGTTAAACCCTTGATTTTGTTGCCCCTGCCAAGGTCTCCTTGCAACAAAACAAAGAGATTCAATGGTACTTGGATCCTCCTGAAAGACATCTTTGAGACCAGGGATTGAAGGACAATCCTTGGTTTCATGACTCTCTGAGCAGATCACACATGTCTCTACACCCTTTGCATCCAAGGGACATTCCCTTAGAGCATGTTTCTTTCTACATTTTGAGCAAAAGATATCTAAAGCTTTAGATTCTGCTTGTTGTTTATTATGGATCTTAAGAGTGTCTAATTGCTCACTTAGACTTCCTAAGATGTCAGTTTTGAATTCATCAAGCATATTGCCTATCTCAGCCCTACTTACTGATCCGGTTGCAGATTTGTTTGCTCTAAGAAGAGAAGGATCTCTAGGCCCCTTTTGAGTTTTATTCTTTCCCCGTGAGAGATGAACACATAGTTCTGCTATATCAAGAAGTGGAAGTTGAGATATGTCTCCTTTTCCCATCATGTTCAAAATATCTATCCATTCATCTCTAATGACTTTTAATAGGAGGGCTTTTAAGGTTTCCTCATCCAAGTTGCTCATTTTCGCTCTTTTTAAATTATATTGGAATCTTTCAAGTAAATCCTCCAAATTTTCATCTTCTTTTTGTACCATCTTGAATACCTCATCCTTGTGATTGGTGGGCATACAATAGTCCAAATACCTATCCAGAAACGTTTGTTTCATATCATTCCAAGACCTAATGGATTGAGTGAGCAATCCCATGAACCATTTCAATGCTGCCCCTTTCAATGTTGAAGGGAACAGTTTAAGTTTTTGAGCGTCTTCCATATAATCATAAGTTCGACATATGACCTCAAACTCAAATAGAAATGCCTTAGGGTCCTCATTTCTTGATCCATGAAAGTTTGGGAGGACGGATGGCGAAATGTTTTTCATTGTGGCTCGGGAGTCGTCATCATCGACTATGGGAAATCCAAATGAATCATCTCCATCCCTATTTCCTCCAATGTTTCCTCTACCTCCTCCATTATTTCCTCCTCCTCCTCTACCTCTACCTCTACCTCCTCCTAGTCCAGTTTCTCTTTCTTCTGCCATGGTAGTTTCTGGTTCCTCTATTAAGGGTGAATGAGGAAGAATTTCTCCTTCTTCTTCGGGTGATTCTATTTCTTCAATTACAATTTGTCCCCTTGTGGAAGAAAAGAAAGAATCTCTTTCGGATTCAATAGGTGGTATGGGAGAGTCTACTACTGCCTCTTGGATTCTAGGAATCCTAGAGCTGGGAGTATGAGTTGGAGATGATGAAGGTGTCTCTTGCCCATTTCTTGAAGTAGATGGAGTTGTGAAAATCGAACTTCTAGCTTCAGCTAAAAATCTTCCCCTAGAATCTCTTGCTCTATGCATATCATTTTTATATTTTCTTTCAAGTTAGGGTAATTCTCTTTCTGATCTTCCAGGTCACTCTAGGTGCAAGAAGAGAGCATACTCAAGGAACTATTAAACCAATAACTTTCTCTTTTCTGATCCTCCAGATCACTCTAAGTGCAAGAGGAGAGCATACTTTGAGAGTTTATTAATTTTCCTTTCTTGAAATTTTCTTATTTTTATCTTTTTTTTTTTTTTTAGAAATTGGCTACCTAATTTCACTTCCCCGGCAACGGCGCCAAAACGTTTGGTCAATTTAGTGTTCTAAATTGATTTCATTAATTGTCAACCCGGGGCTCGTAAGCTGATGAAGTGAAGGTGTACTATATGTACTTAGGCAACCTCTTAGATCTTTTTGTCGTTTGGGGGTGTTGTTGGTGGTCAATTTATCTTCCTAAAATGGAATGGAGATTTTATAAACAGATGAGTGATAGTGTGTGTAGGGTGATTTCTAAATGAGTGAGTGTGTGTTACTGGTGGTTTCTAACTACCTTCTAAACTTGCAAAGAAAAGCTTGAAAGAAATAACTTGAAATGAAACTGAAAGCAAAACAGAAAAAACTACTTTCTAATAGCACTAGTCACTACTCATGCTGCTGCAATAAAAAGATAAGAAAAACTACTTTAAAGACCAATTATAATGTTTAACTCTTCCTAACTTTCTGCTTCCAACATATAGTATTATGTGAAACACGATTAAGAAGTAGTTAGAGATAAGTATAAAAAGTACTCAAAGCAAGCTGTAATTTATCAGTATTCTAATCTCTTAAAGATGAACAGCTTATGATAAAGAGACCATCAATATGTTAGCATACAACTTGAGAAACTAAACTAGAAATCAGCTAGGAAAACAGAGTAAACGCAGCAACTTATGAATATGACAGCTGAAAATACTATTAGAGATAAAGCAAATACACAAAGACACACAATCCTAGGCTAACACCTGCAAAAGACAGTCCTGATCAGTCTAAAGTAAATGCTGGAAATGAAATGACAGTGAAAGGAAATCAAATCTGTACATGTGTTAAAGAAAAGGAAAATTGCTGAATTCAAAAGAAGGAAATAGCAAGAACATAAAGGTAAATTACTGTACAAAGGCTGTTATGAATGGGGGCCCTCCATCCACAAAGCCCAAAGAAAAATCAGCTATGTAAAGGAGTCAAAACAACAGTCTTCTATTAATTCATAATGCAGAAATTACAGTCAAAAGTGCTGAAACAACAGCTTCAAAACAGAGTTTCTATGCTCACTAAAAGCGTAGCAATTACATAAACAAAACGACTAAAAACTAATCCTTAAGCGTCCGCAGACGCTGGATTTTATAAGCAAGTGAACAACTGCCTACTGCGTAAAACATGAAACTGAAAATTAACTGACAACATGCTAATTAAATGGTTCAACAACACTTCAATAGGTCCGTGGGTGATCTGGAAGGTACGGTCGTCATGGAGGTTGAATCCAGGGTTGGATCCTGTCTCCCATAACCTGCGTAGAGTGGAGGAGTTGCCATCTGGAGTGACGTAACCTTTCAGCTCACGCAGCACTGTTTGAGCTGGCTTTGTTGACCGAAGTTGGATCCTCGTTGACCGGAGGTATGCGTGGCGTTGTTGATCAAGCCAATAGCACAGGAACCTTCAACACCTTCATTCCCACGTGCCCATGTGATTCGTTTTTCAAAATGACATGTGGAACATGGAGATCAATGAAAAGGCTGCGGAATTGCCAGACAGTTGCGGAAACTCTGTGCATATGTCAAAAATCTAGAAAAACAGTCAAACATTTAGCAAAGTCAACCAATCATGCTTAAAGACATCAAATGTAATGATCTGGGTAAGTTTATGAGGAAAATAGGGCAAAAGAGAGGGATAAGTGAGGAAAAGTTGTAGGTAATGATGGATAATTAGGTGCAAGTTAGAGGCTCTACACCATGGACCGAAAACCATCGCATCCAAAAAACATGTGTGGAAATCATGCACAAAACCATAGATGGGTCTGCCCAACCTAACATAGGGTCCAAAACCAAAGTGGGGTTATGGGTACCCCTCAAACCCCCTGTTAACTATGTGGAAAGAATATAACACAACCCAACAGTATACACCTCAACAAAATAGGACCATTATTCTATGGAAAAACTCAAACATCAAAGTCCTCAGACTCAGATGAAACTAGAACCCAATAGTATTGCTCGTCGCCCTAATTCCAATGGTGTGAACAACACTCAAATCCAAGTTTGTACGCTCAAGTTATAGCTAGTCAAAGTTTGGGTCCAACTTGGCCAAGTGGCAGGCTTAACGAGGCAACAATTTGGGAGAATCCCGACACATGGAATCCGGCCACTGGAAAGGGAAAAATTTTATCCTACTTAAAATGTTTAGTAACCCTTATTTTCATGCAAATTAAAAATAATCATGTTGGTTATAAAAACAAAAAAAATATTAAAATAGGGGTGATAGGCTGTCACCCCCACCAACATGGTGTTTATATATTATAGTATAATATGGAATGTTTGGGGTTTGGTGGCCCGCACATTTTTGGATTATAATATATATTTATATATATATACTATTTTATAATGCCAAAAATGGTTGCTGGGCCACCAAACCCCCCAACCATTCCATACCATATATAATACACAATGGAACTGACGGGGCTTGAACACACCCGACTCGGTGGGGTTGCACTGCCTCCCAGGCGGTTCCAACAAATGCCACATATATATTGACCACGAAACTTGTGATAACCGTCGATGGCTACCAAAATAAAAATTCAACCAAACAAATTTGCCAAAAAAAAATTAACCAACATATATTTTAGTCAAGCGGGGAGTTGGAATCACAGACCTTTGTTGACCTATTCTCAGCTTCCACCATGGTCCATAGGGCCTCACATTGTTTTGTCCGCTGAACCCAATGTATAAGAACCCAAACCATTCAGTCTACCAGGGGAGAGCATGGAGGAGCGACGGAACCATGAGCGAATCAGAGGTGTGGAACCATGAGTAGGGGAATATGCCAAGATGTTGTAAAGGTTCCCTTAGAGGACCAAAGATGCCAGTGTCAGAATTTGATAAGATTATAGTCATTTTTACATGTTTTCTTGCCATGAGTCTAACTGTGGAGTTTGTTTCCTCATATGAGAAGTAGAAATTCAAGCGCCCAATAACAAGGAATATTTGGAGAATGTTATGGAACCTAAAAGATTCCCTTGGAGGTTGATTTTTGATAGAGGCAAAATGATACCACCTTTATAGTCATTTTTCATAGAATTTCGCATGGAATCGTCATTCGAGCAACGGATTTTTCAAGCATCTCCAAGAAGGAATCTTTTAGGGAATCTTCAAGATGACCGAGGGTCTAGAATTTGACGGTGGTAGAAAGGGGAAAAATTTATTGTCGTTCGACACGATTTTGTGACATGAATTTAGTGGTGATGTCTGTTTTAGTAGTTGAGCTTTTCATTTTCCGGCCATCCCAAAAAGTTGAGGTATATGATGCATTGATGTCATGTTTTTCTTTGATTTTCTGAGATGATGTTTTTATTGTTGAGATCCCTAATTATCATTATGATGAGGGATACTTGTATGTCACATCATGTGAGATTTGATTAGCTTGTAATGCTGAAGGAGAACCCATTTGAGTGAGAATTCCTATAGGAGGATGTCTTGGGGAGAGACATGCCACTCTTATTGATGGAATTTTCCCACATGAGTGAGAGTTCCTAAGAACTTCTCGTGGAGAGACATGTCACTCTAACTGAGGGAATTTATCCTTGTACTGACAAAGAATGTACTATGTACTCATCATCATCTTGCATCATCTAATTAAGAGGACTCCCCGCTCTTGACACCAGGCCCAAAGACGTCACCCATAGTGGGTGAACTCCGTTATCAATGTGTTCGTGCTCTTTGATTTGATGGTTGTCATTATGTTTCATCTTCTTTATAGTATGCACATGTCGTTTATCATGCTCTTTCATATGAAATTATGCTAACATCGCAGAAGTAAAATATCTTCATTAATTCCAGTAACTGAAGAGATCTGGATCAAGTTTGGTATTAGAGAGGTCTTCTCGCTAATGTGAATTGCAATATTGA
Organism: Pinus taeda; assembly: GCA_000404065.3. NCBI lineage: Eukaryota > Viridiplantae > Streptophyta > Pinopsida > Pinales > Pinaceae > Pinus > Pinus taeda. The sequence goes on along the minus strand of APFE030335425.1, from coordinate 35,857 downwards.
ACATGTAACAAGAAGGGAAATGGATAAAAACAGAGATCTCTACAAAGACATCCTCAAAATGACATGCATGGTGGACATAATGTATGAATATTATGAGAATAGAATGGAAAGAGAGGAACGGGGCAAAGAAAGAGCAGAGGAAGATGCTCCATCTACCCCCTCAAGTGAATATTCACAGTCTTCATCATCTTCTCGTCATTCGGATGAGGAGATCAATCAGAGCCTTCAAGTAGAGAATATGAATTGAGGAGACTTCTACGAGAAGAAATAGAGGAGAAGCAGAGATTGCAGCTTCAGCTACGAGGCATGGAAGAGGTCTTGGAAAGGTTGAAGAGCAACAAAGGCTTAACAAAGCCATCATCACTTGTTTCAGAATCGATAGCTGAGGTAAACAGTGTTAATCATTCTCCAGTTTCATTTTCACATGACACTATTTATGTTGGAAATATGGAGGTACCCATTTCAGGAACTGGCAAGAGACTCCTTACGAAGATGGGGTACAAAGGAGGAGGACTTAGTGTTATGGGCAAGGGATTACTCAACCATTAGAGGTGGTACAAAGATCTCTATTTGCAGGTTTGGGATACACTGACGGGGAGTGCTCAAATTTATCAGAAGCTTCCAAGACATTGTTGAAACCATCAAGGAAAGATAATGATGGGAACACATCACCATCCTCCCATGATAGTGCACATTGCAGAGGAAGCGCTAAGGCAAGCTCTCGTCACTAAAATTGCAACGAAGATAGTCGAGAAAGGTATAACAATTCTCAGTATGCTAGAGTTCATTTTTATTACAATCATGTTGTTAATGATGAACATGAATCATGGTGTAGAAAACCATGTAGTTTTTGTGTTTTACATAAGCATCTGGTTGCTTAGTGTTGTAAGAAAATGGTAGCAAGAAAATGGATGAGGCATGAAATGCCTTCTCAACATCAGGGAAGGAAGCAAGTTAAGTAGGTATGAAGGAAGAAAACTTTTTGTAGTCATTGCAATAGAGGTGCTCATCAAAGGGCCACATTTTGGAGGCTCCATCTAGAGCAGTGTCATAAGGACAAAGCACCCATGCAGGAACCAGTTGGAAAGGTTGTTAGACAAGCATATTTGCCACAGGGAGATGATGACCCATTCACTTTCATGAGTCAGATATGGTTTTTCTAGATATGGTAGCTTGTGATGGCCTCATTTTGTAAATCATGTGTTGCAATTTAAATTTTAAAAGTGATGATGTGTTTTTCATCACTTATTAAAGCAACAATGATGTTTTGGCCTTTTATTAATAGCTGGGGTATTGATTTCTATTTTGATGTAAACTTGACCAAAGAGTATGTGTTATAAATTGTTGGAAAGTATGGGGATGCTTGGATCATGGTTGGTCGTGTAATTGAGAATGTAATTTGCAAATATGGACTATAGGTTTGCAAAGGATGTAGGTATTGGCTCATCATTTCTCGCTCTTAAGGAAAAAGGTGAAGGAGAAAGAAGGGTGACATGCTAGGACACTTGTGGTGCAAATAATCTAACACAACAATTGCAAATTATGTTCATGATTTTGGAGGACCAAAATCTCCTCAGTGGGGAGGAATGATCTAAGAGGCTCCAGACACGCTGAAAATTTAGCAGTGGCTATGGAAAAGCTCAAAAATCAAAGTCCTGAGATTGAGATGAAACCAGAACTAGATCGTAGTTCTCGTCTTCCTGATTCTAACGATGTGAATGACACACAAATTCGAGTTTGTATACTCAAGTTATAGTTGGTCAAATTTCGGGTCAAACTTGTTCAAATGGTAGAATTAACAAGGTAACAATTTGGCAGAATCTCGGTGCACAAAATTTGACCACTGAAAAAGGTGAATTTGTCACCTACTTAAAATGTCCAATAACCCTTATTTTTGGGGAAATTAAAAATAATCATGTTGATTATAAAAACAAAAGAAACATTTAAAGAGAGGTGGCAGGCTGCCACCCCCACCACCCCTACCAACGTGGTATTAATATATATAAAAAATTCCAAATTTGGTTGGTGGGCCACCAACCCCACCAACCATTCCATACCATATATAATATACAACGAAATCAATGGGGCTCGAACCTGCCCAACCTGGTGGCGCTGGGTCGCCTCTCAATTGGTTCCAACAAATGCCACATATATATTGATTGATACACTTTTCATAATCACTGACACCTACCAGAATACAAATGTCACCAAACAAGTCTACCAACAAAATTCTAACCAACATATATTTTGGTCAAGCAAGGGGTTGGAACCTCTGACCTCCACCGATCTATTCTCGGCTTCCACCAACGGCCCATAGGGCCTCACATTGTTTTGTCCACTAACACTAATGTATAAGAACCCAAACCATTCATTCGAATGAGGGAGAGTGTATAGGATTGGTGAAACCATAAGCGAATCAAAGTTGTGGAACCATGAGTAGGGGAATATGCCAAGATTCTGAAAAGATTCCCTTAGAGGGCCAGAGATGCAAGTTTTAGAATTTGATAAGCTTATAGTCATTTTTACATGTTTTCCCACTAGGATTCCAACTATGCAGTTTTTTTCCTCATCTGAGCAGTAGAGATTCAGGCATCCATCAACAATGAATCTTTGGAGAATCTTGTGGAATCTAAAAGATTCCCTTGGAGGCTGATTTTTGATAGAGACAAAATGATGCCAACTTTATAGTCATTTTTCATAGAATTTCACAAGGAGCACAATGGTGTGCTTAGAATATTCATCTGATCAACAGATTTGTCAGCCATCTTTAAGAAGGAACCTTTGGGGGAATATTCAAGATGACCGAGAGCCCAGAATTTGACGGTGTCAAAAACAGACAAAGTTTATATTCATTTGACACGATTCAACGCCATGAATTCATCGATGATTTCCATTTTGGAAGCTGAGCTTTACATGTTCTAGCCATACCAGAAAGTGGAGGTATATGATGTAATGATGTCATGCTTTTCTTTGATTTTCTGAGATGATTTTTTTATTGTTGATATCCCTTATTATCATTATGTTGAGGAATACTTGTATGCCACATCATGTGAGATTTTATTAGCTTGTCATGCTGAAGGAGGACCCATTCGAGTGAGAGTTCCTATAGGAGGACGTCCCATGGAGAGAAATGCCACTCTTGTTGAGGTAATTTTCCCACATGAGTGAGAGTTCCTGAGAACGTATCGTGGAGAGACATGCTACTCTAATTGAGGGAATTTATCCTTGTTCTGTAAAATAATGTACTATATACTCATCGTCGTCTTGTAACATTTAAAGAAGTAGCCTCGCCACTCTTGACACCAGGGCCCAAAGACGTAAAGGGAAAATTTTAAGGATGGAAATTTATCTTAAAGTTTAGAAACCTTGGTGAACCCCACTAGTCCATAATATGAAATCTATAAAATGTGTGGAGATATTTTTGTAAAAATATTCAAATTTATAATATTTTTATATAGTCTATATATAATTTTTTGGCGATTTTTAGGGTAAAATTATTTCATTCTATAAAATTTGGGCGAATCATTTTTACAAAGAAATGGAAATTAGCGAATATGTTTTTTGGAAAAAGTATAGAAAATAAGCCCATGGGAAAGTATTAGCCCCAAAAATTTTCCCTATAACCCACATTGGGTGAACTTTGTTATAAATGTGTTTGTGCTTTTTTATTTGATGGTCATAATTATGTTTCATCTTATTTATAGTATGCACATGTGGTTTATCATGATCTTTCATATGCAATTATGCTAACATCACATAAGTAAACGATATTGGTTAATTCTGGTCATTGAAGAGATCCAGATCAATAAATAAAGGTTGGTTGTCAAAGGATACAAGTAACAAAACATAAGAGATTATTCAAAAACATTTGTGCTAGTTGCAAAATGGATACATTGCACATAGTGTTGTCAATAACAACACATCATAGATGGAAGGTGTAACAAATGGATGTGAAATCAACATTCTTGAATGGAGTGTTGAAACAAGAAGTATATGTGGAGAAACCACCAATTTATGAGGTTCAAAACCAAGAAGACAAATTGTATAAACTAAAAAAGATTCTTTATGGGTTGATGCATGCCACAACAAAATAGATGCATATTTGTTAGATAATGGCTTTGACAAATGTGATGGTGAGCCTACTCTCTACATCCAAATGAGTAATGGTAAGATTATTATTGTTGTTTTATATGTAGATGATTTGATTTTCACTAGGAGTGATTATCTCCTCATTGCTAATTTCAAAGAAGTTATGAAAAGTGAGTTAAAAATGATGGATTTGGGGTTGTTAAGGTATTTTTTGGGCATAGAAGTGAAGAAAACAAAAAATGGGATTTTTATCCTTCAAGAAAAGTATGCCTTAGACATTTTGAAGAGGTTTAATATGAAAGACTACAAGCCTGCACCAACTCCAATTTTTATGGGGGTTGAAATCATGAAGAAAATGATCATAACAACAAAGTAAAATGTAACAACAACGAAGGTTATAACAACAAGGGACGCTGTAACAATAGTGTCAATATGAAATTATACAAAAGTATGGTTGGCAGCTTTATGTATTTAACGGATACTAGTCATGATATAATGTATGCAGTGAGCTTGGTGTCAAGATTCATGGAGACACAAAAGGAGACACATTAATAAGAAGGTAAAACAATACTAAGGTATGTCAAAGGGACAAAAAAATATGGTATTTTATACACTGCAACAACTAATTTTAAGTTGGTTGGTTACATTGACAATGATTGGGTAGGAAGTGTTGATGATAGAAAAAGAACCCAAGACTATGTATTTCACATGGGTTCGGGAGCCATTTCAAGGGATTCCAAGAAGCAACCAATAGTGTCATTATCAACAACTAAAGATGGCTATGTTGCAACAACAAGAACATGTTAAGCAGTTTGGATGAGAAGAATGCTAGCAGAGTTATGGAAAAAACAAGAAGGAATAACAACAATTTATTGTGACAATTCTGCAATTGATCTTTCTAAGAATTATGTTTTCCACAAAAGGATCAAACACATTGACACTAAGTATCATTTCATTTGAGAGTTAATTTACAATGGAAATATTGTTTTACAACATTGCAGTTCACATTAACAATTTGTAGACGTCTTCACAAAGACACTGACAAGAGATAATTTTATCCATCTAGCAAAACATTAGGAAAAATAACCCTAATCCAATTCTCTTTCAGATGTCTTTATCTAATTATTGCAACATATTCTCTTTAGCATTGTCATTATACAAGGTTTATGCCAATAACTTGATTCACTGCAGATTACCAATAATTACCACAAGAACATTGTCCATCTCTGAAATGATGGTAACAATTGACATTCCTTACAATAATCCCTCGTGCAACAATCATGTTGATGAACTGAATTGCATAATGTTAGTCACCACAAGAACTAATATTCTTGATAAAATAGGCTTTTTAGAATTTCCCTTCTTTAAAAAATAAAAAAACATGAATGGTCTAGATTTAATATTTTGATAATAATTTTCATTGTATATGAAATCAAGGGTTTCCAAATGTTTTGTCAGTTTTCAAATTCCACTCCTATACATGCATTACAAATTCTCAATATTAAAAATGACACATTAGTATTTTGATGGCTCTCTACATTTATCAGTGATTTAATTTATATGATTGTGTTAGTCTTTAAAACTGTCATTATGCAATGTTTATTCCAACAATTTTATTGGCTTCCAATTACCAATAATCACCCTAACAGCTTTATTAACTTCAAATTACTAGTAATCACCACAAGAGAATTGTCCATCCTTGAAATAATGGTAATGGTTGATATCCCTTACAATAACCTCGCATGTAACTATCATAGAAATGAACTTAATGGCAAAGTTTCAGTCACCACAAACATGAATATTCTTGATAACGCCAATAATTGTTCTAGATGGTGTGTTAATAAGTGAAAATGCAATTTCTAACTTCCCATTGTGGTGGAAAATAACTTTTTTCTTTTAGTTCTCCTCCATGTCAATTAGGGTGAATCTTGTGTCAGACACATACCCTGCAACCTTCATCTACCTTGACAAACAATCCAACTTGGCATAAATCCTCTGCATCTGTGGGTTTAAGTTATCTCATGCAAGAAAAGTATGCAAATGTTTGTTAACCTCAAACCAACTGTATCCAGGTGGATTTTTCACCCTCCAAACTTTCATCATTTTCCTTACATTTCCAACATCATCCCACCTATTAGTAGTAGCATATATGCTTGATAGCAACATATAATGCCAAGAATTATTAGAATCCAACTCAAAAAGATGTTATTCCACCTTCTATGCTAACTCTACATTGTTATGTATGCTATAGGCACCAAGTAAACACACCCCCTTGGTAGTATCAAGCTCTATTTTCATTATGTTCATAAACTTGTGTGCCTCCTTCAGGAGACCAACATGGTAGAGTACGTCAACCATGTAGTCATGATGCTCTATTGCAAGTGTGGTGAGATGTTTTTCATTCATGCAATCAATTAATGCCAAACCTCTTCCACCAAGCCTCCATGGCAGAACACTGACAAGATAGAAACTAAGGTAATATGAGTTGGGTTCACAACATAGAGTTGTATTTTATCAAAGCGTTTGAGGGCCTCCCTAGGAAAACCATGTATTGTATATCCTAGAATCATGAAATTCCATGAAACCAAATATGATGAAACATATCCCGTGCCTTTTCAAGGCTCCCACATTTTGCATACATGTCTACAAGTGCATTCACCATACTGATATTGTAGTGTAGTGCACCTCTAATTATTTATTCCTATATCTCGATTCCTTGCAAGTTAGAGCTGCCAAATTTGCATAATCAGAAAGAACAGTGAGAAAAATAGTGGCATCTGGATTAACACCTTTGGTTTACATTTTCTGATAGATTTTTAAAGCCTCTTCATTATGCTCAGTCTGTGCAAATCCTATAATCATTTCATTCCATGAGACCAAGTGTCGCTACTAAGGAATTTCGCAAAAGAGCTTCAAGAATTCCTCAATGTATCCATTTTGTGAATATCCCGCAATCAATGTGGTCCATGAAACCACATTTGGCTCACGGATTTTTCAAACACATTGCATGCATTTTGTAGACATATCTAAAATGGTGTTAGCCATAATCAAATTAGAGTAAAAATAATTCTCCTTACTTCATGGATTTCAATATCATGTTGCAGATTCCCTAAATTAGCACATGCGGGGAGAACACCAGAAAATATGAACTGTTTGGGTTGAATCTTCATTTGTTTATTTAAATTTAACAATTTCAAAGCCTCTATGGAGTCCATGCCTAGTGTTTTTTGTAATTAAAATAGTCCACCAGAAAACAACTGGTATTATTACCCTTTCATTCATGTGAGAATGGACCATTTTACCACCTGATATCACTCTCTTCTTAGTGTAGTCATGCAACAGAGAAGCATAACTGAAATTCTCAAAACATGTTTCATTCAACCATGCTTACACATACTAATGGCATTGAAAGGAGACAAGATATTATAATTCCCATTGGCCTTGGCTTGCGTAATTTTAAGAGAATGAGTCATGGGATTTTTGGGCCAAGTCTAAAATATTAACCTAGAAGCCAAACCTAAATTTTTGTTTTTAATCCCTAAGGATTGTGCCATAGCCAATCCACTCATAATATCAACCAGGTTGATACATGTTTTTCAATTCTAAGCACAAGGTAATAGCCAGTGCAATCCTTTGGATGGAGACAATGTCTATCCAAAATAGAATTGGATGTTTGCAAAGGCTTACAATGAGGCAATTTTTTTACTTGCTGATGATGCAAAATATATGCATACCTATGAATACATTTACAAATAATTATGATCCTTAGTAACCAAATATTTGTAAATTTTGTCAAAACAAACAAAGCATGTCATCCTACATACAATCATATAAAAGGACAAATTCACTGCATAATGTGAATCAAGGATACAATCACAAGGAAAAAACAAAGATATTAAAGAGGTCAAAAAATTCATGATTTGCATGATATATTACCTTGTGACTTCTAATAAACAAAAATAGAAAGTGCATTCAGATGCAGAGAATTTACTCAACATGTACAATCTTTCTCGAACCAAGACAACTTTTGTTGCCTTATATGGATGATCATTTCTGACCTCCAATAAGGAATTAACTTTCACAACTCTGGTAATATAGGTGTAAATTTGTCTTGTTGGTGTCTTCTCCAACACATGTGACGCGCCCACATTGTTGCATGAACCAACATCCACAGTCATGAAGTAGCCATTGTACAGAAAGTGTGACATTTATCAAAAGTAAAACAAAAAAAACTAAGGTCTCTAAAACACAAACTACCATGTGGACCTGAAAAGGTTGAAGGTTCAAATCAATACATACTTGTGCATAATACTTTTGAAATGTTGAATGATACAATTTCCCATAATTCCAAATAAAACAAATTGTTAATGTTTTGAAACAAAGAAATTGAGCTCCACCTTGACTTCGAAGCAAAATGGCACAAAGCAAGTTCCAACACCATAAAATCAAATACCTTCCTAGAGATAAATCATTATGGAACTACTTTAAAACGCAGAAGATAAAAGAAATTAAAATTTCAAGTGCCCCAAAGAAGCATGTCCTACAATATATATCAATTAATTGGTAAAAAAATAGAAACTTATGAATAGATTCAAGAAGGACAATATCAAAAGTTCGCCCCTTGTCTATGGATAAGAAACTTAAACGAAGATAAACATATGATACAAACAAAATGAATAATAGGGTTTGTTTATTCTAATTGGCATGACGAAGTGCAACCCATTGTGTATAAAACTTCTATCTAGCAATTACACATCAGTCTAGATTCTTTAGCATATATGTTAGCATGCAAGTATTTTGCAACTATGAACTCACCAAAAGAAGTTGACCAAGTGGAAACCAATATGTATAAAAATTTTCATATAGTAGCTGGATACCACTCCATATTATTTGGCATATTTGTTAGTGTGGAAGTGTTGTATAACTATGGATTAACCAAATAAAGTGTGCATAAAAGGAGGTTGATTTTGATGTCTTTAACAATTAGAACCCTATTACCATATGTTATGAATCCTATGATAGGACTGAATTGCGTGTTGATTTTTCAAATTGCAAAACTAGTAGTGGGTTGTATGAGGATCTTCCAATATCTTATTAATTCCTACCAAGGATAAACTTCCTAAACATGGAGTCTACTTTTTTTCCTAATTACAAAATCCTAGATCTTTCATGAAATTGGCTAGTCTTCCAAGAAAATATGCAAGCCTATTTCTGGAAATCATAATCATTCAAAAAGGTTTGAGAGAAATAAGAGTTTTGAATCTTCAATAAGGTTCATATATAATCTGACACAACCTTGAGATTCTCTAACCATTGAATTGAATCCAATGATTATAACCATGTCCACAACACCCAAATATGTGTCTATGAAGTTTGCAAGTTTATATGTTCTCTTCCAAAGGAAGCTAGGCACAGTAGTTATTGTGGAAATATGTTTCAATAGTCTTAGAAATGCATGACAAATTTTCGGTGGACGAATGGTCAGAAACCCCAACAAATTCCACTAATTTTAGAATTCTAAACATGCTTTTTATTTTTAAGAAGGGAACATACTCATAATTGTCCTAGAGATTGTGAAGGTATTACTTTTTAGTGGTAATATAATGTTTGCATTAAATCAAGTAAGAAACTCAGTTTTTTTTCCATTTGATCATGTCGTTGTTGTCACCTTGCCATTCCATCTTTCGCATTCATATTAATGATGATATTCTCAATTTCGCCCCTTGGTGTCTTTAATAGTTTTATCTTCATTGTTAAATAATTAGTTGTATTCATTAATGAACAATTTTTTTCTCTTTACTTGGGGATGATATATACAAAAAAAAAAGAAAAAGCAATGGATATAAAATGTATTGTGAATAGCATAAGCATGTGATTAGTACCATATTTGTTCAAAATTATTTCTCTAAGCAAAAAAATTACATATTTCCCTCTATATTTATGTTATCATGCCCATTAGTCATTCTCTTAGCAATAAACAAATCATGCATTAGCTTATTAACCATCTATCCACACCAACTATATTGTGGAGACATATTTTTGTCACTGGTAGAAAGTAGCATAAGGCCTTATGTTATAGTCTTGCAATCAACATCAACTATTGCAATTTGTTTTCTTTTCTTTATTATGTTCTTCACTTTATGAATTCTTTAATAAGGGAAGTTTTGAACACTGAGCTGCAAGCTTTGGATTCCTCCACCATTTTGTGGTCACTACTGTCCATAGAGTCCATATCGCCTTAATGTTTTGTACATACATGTATATTTGTTGTGTACCTCTCATATTTTGAGTTTCTTCATTTTCCATATGCTTTTACATGACACTGTGAAAAGAAAACTTGAAGATTTTTGGTACCATAGGTCAAAAAAGTTTGCAGACACTTATAGGTAAATACTCCTCACTTCCCATTCCCCCAACTTCCCCTGTTCATGTCTCTGTTTGTTGGTGTTGTTTACTAAGACGACCTTGACTTCAACATAATATTAACAATACAAGCTAGAAGTAAATATAGCAAATTTTTTCATAAGCATTTCTATAGTCTCTCTTCAATCCACTCCAATCTAAGACACATGAGAAAAGTTGAACATTGACCACCCACTTTTAAATCCTTACGTGAGATAGCTCATGCTTGAGATGGCTTCATGCCATGTGTATATGTACATCTTATGTTCACAGGTGTAGATAGTTTGAAGTTAACATGCTACCAACAAATTGCATGATAGTGCCCTTGCACTATGCAATAGATAGATATTTCTTCCTATTTAGCATGCCTCACAGGAAAAGTAACTCCTTCAAAACCACAGGCATGACTAAAAAATTTTGAATGTTTCAAAGCACTATATGGAAAAACTTAACATAGCATTCCCATTCACAATAAACGAATAGTGAGTAACATACTGCACGATTATGCCATTATTTGGTACTTCACCTAAAATAAGGATAGATATTTGTGTCAGTATCTAGTAAAACAGTAAGACTATATATAAGTAGCACACTTAAACATATTGTGTTACCTATCATGTTTTCTTTTACCATTATAAAACTAGAGAAGTTGCAAACATATTTGCAGGAAACTTGTACATATTTAGAGTTTATGTACCTATCCCAAGCCCATTATACAACTAATAACAATTAAACATCATTAATGGTACAGTTGTCCTAAAGAACATCATACATGTTCAAACCTCCACTTCGACAAAGACCCACTTCCTTGGAGTAGGTTTCATCAAATGTTGTCTATGGAACTAACATAATCCCCTGTAAATAGAACTAATAACCATAAATTACACAAAACAAGCTTCATTATGAATCTTAATTAGAAATTTGCAAGACACCAATTATTATTATAATATACTATTTAGCTTTCTGAAGTACACGAGATAAAAAGAGATTCCACCACGTTTGGCTTCATAAATCAACTCAATTTTCAATATAGGAAGCAACTTAATACAACATGTTCACAATAAAACATTAAAATCAGAACTCAAATCAATGCCTAAAAATCCTGAGAAAAATAAACATAATGAGTTGTCTAAAGAGGCCGCGGAATTGTCCGGACGATCAACAGTGGTCGAAATCCGAGCAAAAAGTTTTCAAAAAATCTTGTAGAGGCATTGTTTGAATCATGTTTTTGATGGTGGAAATGGATTCAACACCATCAAAAATGTCTAGGACACCTAAAATTTTGAAGTTTAACAACTATAACTTGGATTTACAAAAATCCTTGCCGTATTTCCTCTAAATATGTCCAGAATTTCTATAACTTTCCGAGCAACTCCTCCACCTCATCAGACTACCTGTAAACATAATGCATTCTCGATAATAACAACGAAGACTGCGAATATGGACAAACTACGAAGAGGTAAAATCGGGATAACCAACTTTAAATGATATATTCATTACAAATCTTAATTAGAAAATTTTAAGGCATGAATTATTTTAACAACAAACCATTTGGCTTTCAAAAGTAAATGAGATACAAAAAAAATTCTTTATGTTTAGATGAAAATCACAAGAGAATATGATTATATAAGAAACAACAACTCTTAATAAACAATAAAATTAATGGAAATTTTAGCTACAATCTTGAGTGCAGACTTTATAGTTTGGTACATGAATAAAGTGGAGTAATAAATTTACAAATCAATGAACAAAGGTGCCCTAGATTGCCATTATAAAATGAATGCCGACCTTACTGTCATTATTGCTATCGTGTAGTAAGTCTTTGCATGCAATCAATACAATAAATGATTCAAATTCTCTAGAGAATAAAATAAGGTTTATGTTTAGTGAATTTTTTCTTTATTGCATGACCAAAAAATAAATAAATTTTATAATTGTACTACTAGAAGGAAAATAAAAAAACTACAATTGTATCACTGAATTTTAGTATGATATAACAAACAGTAAAACTGTTAGGGAATTCCTTCTTCCTAACAAGTCTATGGAACTCACTACAAGTGAATTCCTCTTCCCTTTTCATAAATAGTCCTCTTCCCTTTTCATAAATACATTTAACATTCTTTACATCTTCCCACCAGATGTCTGCTTTACCTTTAAGCCTAAACGTAGTTATTATGGTCTTCATGTTCTCTAAGTAATCATGCAATATTAAGAACTTATTCATCGCAAGAAATCACGCTTATGCATCTTCTGACTTCTTCATTTCTCCACACCAAATGTGTGTTTTAACTTTAAATCTGAATGTAGTTATTATGGCGTTCATGTTTTTTAAGTAATCATGCAATATGAAGAACTTATTCATCCCAAGAAACCACCCTTCTGCATCTTGTGACTTCTTCATTTCTGCATCACATGTAGGTGACTTTTCTTTCTTAAACACATTAGACAAATATCCATTTCATTTCTTTTTTCCCTTGAGCAAACGAATTTAAGCAATTTCTTAAAAAAATGTAAAAACTCTTTTCTTTATAAGATTTGTAGCCATTTTGGATGGGATACCTACAACTAGAATGAGAAGCCTAACATTTTTTTTCCCAATCTCTCATAATCTGTTTGTAGATGATATTATACTGTTTGGGATCTTATGCAGAATCACATGGCTATGCTTCTATGATATTCTCAAAAATTTCCAAAGGGCAACAGGACTGCAGATAAATTGTTCGAAGTCTATCATTTATCATAATGATATCAACCAGGAAGATGTTGACTGGTTATCTGCGCTTTTCGGAATTGAGGTGCAACCCATCAGTCGGGGAATTAATTATCTGGGGTTTCTGTTGAAAGCGAATGGATACTCAAAAGCGGACTAGAAATGGATCCCAGAGAGATATTACAAGAAGATATCAGTCTAGGAGTATAGGAGTCTTTCTTTGGCAGGTAGAGTCATTTTGGCACAATCGGTTTTAAACGAGCTGGCAGTTTATTGGGCTCATTTGTTCTTCCTCCCCACAAGCATAATTCAAACAATGAACAAGCTCACTACAAATTTTATCTGGGGTGGCCAAGCGGGAAAAAGAAAATACCATCTCTCAAAATTGTCCCATATCTCTTTGCCGAAGGGCATGGGGGGATGGGGTCTTTTGGATTTGCGGTCATTTGGAAAGGCTCTTTTATGCAAAACATTGTGGAGGGGTATTTTCGAAGAAGGGCCTTGGAGCAAAGCTATACAGAAGAAGTATTTGGGCAGAAAGGACCAATCTCATTGGTTCAGGTTAGGAAGGATTGGCTCCTCCTATGGATCATCAATATGGTTAAGTCTCTGTAAAATTGAAAGTTTTTTCCTGAAGAATTTGATATGGCATTTTCAATCTGGAAAAAAGATACTTATTGGACAAGATTTGTTTCTAAGCAACTCAAAGGAGATCTTTGTTCCAGATCCTTTACTCTCTTTCCTCCACAGAAAAGGTATTTTTTTCTGGGATGGTTTAATCTCTAGCTGACAGGGTCGAATCCCTCTGTGGTGTGAAGCGGAAAGTTTGAACATGCCGGTTCATATTGCTCTTCAATGGGACCATCTCAGGATTAAGCTTAGAAATTGTGGCATTTTCCGAACGTCGGAGCATGACTATCTAATTTGGAGATACTCGAAGGGGATGAATTCCATTCGGGTAAAAGATGTTTATCAGAGTTTGATTAGGGAAAAACAGTCTTCTTGCAATACTTCATTCCCTTGAATTTTCTGGAAATCTACGTGTCCATCCAAAATGGTTTTTTTCTCATGGTTGTTATTCCACAATAAAAATATGTCGTGGGAGAACTTAAAAAAGCGGGGATGGCAGGGCCCTGGTGTTTGTCCCATATGCAGGTCGACAGAGGAAGATAATTATCACTTATTCTTAAATTGCAACGGATCGTAGCAACTATGGCTTTCTTTGGAGAACTGTTATAGAATCCAACATATGCCTCACGCTTCAATCAATGAAGCGTTTCTATGGTGCAGTGGGCAAAAAGAGACTTGGAGGTCAATTTTCATCATTACCTTATGGAGCATCTGAAAATGGCGCAACAACTATATTTTCAAAGGCAAAAGCCCCCCTTTCCGTGGAACATTTTTTAATGTTATTTCTCTCTATGAAGTTGTCCCTCAATCTTCTCCCATGCAAAAGAATCAGGTTAGCAACAGTCTTTCTCAAGAGCTCTCTCCTATGCCAAGGGCGTTTTTTGATGGTGCTGAGCAACATGGATCATGTGGCTATGGATTTCATATATTAGCAGATGAGGACACTCAATTTTTAATCTTCTGGAATGGGGGGAGGGGCACCAACAGTATGGTTGAGGCAATGGCCCTTGCCCGTCTTTTAAATTTCTGCCTCTTTCTAAATCTACAGGGTGTTTCTATCTATGGAGACTCAAAAGTCATGGTGGATTTCGTCTCAGGAAAAAATAGCATCTCCAGGCCTCGCCTTGTTGGATGGTTAGACAGGATCAATTTTTATTGGAATCTTCTAAAGGATGGCTCAATTCACCACATCAACAGGGATAAAAATCAGCTGGCAGATGCTTTATCTAAGAAGGGTCTCCTTACGGTTCCTAGTTTTTGGCATCTACAGGTCGCTTTTGAAAGGAAAATCTTCTCCATACAGGATTTCTATCCTTCTGACTTTTAGTTCTCCCTTGCAGATCATCGGGTCCTCTCGGTTTCCTTTTGCTTTATATGTCTCCATGTCTATGTTTACATATGTTTACATGATGATGGTTTCTTGTTTTCTTGTCTCTATCTCCACAAGCTGCATCTCAAAGTATTCTCCTATGACTTCTTTGGAAGCTTATTGCAGCCGAATAGTTTGATGGTCTTATCTTGTTTCCAGATTTCATGTTATAGTGGGTGAACTGCCTTGCTTTATAAATCTTATTGGCATGATCTCCCCATTTTTGAACATGGTCCATATTCATGCCGATCCAAATCTTTTGAAACATATACTATGTATTCAGTGAATATACATATAGTTTTTTTATATATTATATAAATATAATCATGCTTTTTTCGTCCTAGAAAAAAACTACATACATTTTACATCATTAAATTTTAATATTTTTATATCGTCAAGAACGGTTACAATTTATAATTAAACATTGGGCTGAAAAGAGAAACCAAAGAATAAATGTGATAATCTCTTTCCTGTCTCGTCCACCGCGGAGCCCAAGAATTGACAGGCATTATCACATAGTATCTGCTGCCGGGATGGTACTACAATCAAATGGAAGCCATGACTAGGCGAGATGCGTGAGCTCTCCACCCTCACCGACGTTGCAAAATTCCACCGGGGAATTATCATTTTAAGAGTAATAAGTACATTTCATTAAGTATAATTGGCGATTCCTTATAAATGATTGTCATTATTTTATTGTTAGTAGAACTATTTTAGATAGAAATGCCATATAGATTAATATATTTCCAGAAATTTAAACCCACACCACTTAAAACATAAATCATACCACTTAACCGAAATTCCATTATCATATTTTAGGTGCCGTTGTCATTTCCATTTGAAACCAACTATTAAAATACAATCGACGTTCTTTTTGATATTCAACGGGTAGCGTGTATCATTCGGCATACAATTAACATTAATCACTAATCTGGAATGTGAACCCATCATCTCCGCGAATCTGGTTTTTTGTTTTTTTATTTTTTCTTTATTAATAATGAGTCACCGCATATGCTTTTCCTTATGATGTGCAATCTCAATGCATGATGTTGGGAATCTGATCGTTTATTGTTCAAATATTTAGGAATTTGGTTGTTAGTGATTAAATATTTTTGATGAGTCACCGCAAATATATATATATATATATTTTGAATTTTTCTAATAATAGCAGCAGTTTACTTTTAGTGCAGAGTTTAGTTGGACATTAAATTTGTCCTATATGCGATTTTTGTGTTCATGATTAAAGGCCCACTGGCTGGCAATCGGATTAATTACTCCGCTTATATATACTTAATTCAAAATATAAAAAGAAATCCACGAAGACTATATTTTACAAATGATGAGGGTATATATAACATTTACTAATATTTAAATAGCTAATTTTTCTAATACTAACAGTAGTGTAATTTTAGGTTAGGTTGAAGTTAATGTTTACATTCCATATTTAAGAAGTTGATTTGTGATGGTTGAGAAATTCTCTTAATTTTTCTATCTAATTTGGGAATAAGTTAGATCTCAGAAACTCTATTTAATAGAGTAATCTGAATGTAAATCTGTGTGTGAGAGTGTTTTTACACATACACCATTTATGCATAATATATGATTGAGCTTCTGTAATTGTGTTGTTTTAGCTATTTTTATCAGAATTTAGTTGGACATTAAATATGTAGTATGTTATTTTTGTGTTTATTGAGGTGAGAGGTTTATTCTACAGCTCAGTAATTTTGAAATTTTGCTCATGTTAGCTTAAATAAATTTAAAATAAAAAAAATTAAATAATATATAAAATATTTAAATAATGTGGGTTCATTCAAAAATTTGCACCAAGAAATTGGATCTCTCTTGGCTCATGTTATATCAGTATTTAAGATGGATCTATGCCCTCTATCCACTTAAATGTATTAGTGAGGTCGTCTAATTGCTCAGCCTGTCAAAAAGGACAAAAAAAATTCAAAAACTCTTATACCAACATGTTTGAATCATATTTTTAATGGTGAAATAAATTCAATATCATCAAAAACTTCTAAAACACCCAAAAGTTTTAAAATTTACAACTATAATTTAAATTTACAAAATACCTTCTTAATTTTATGAAAATATTACCACAATTTTTATAATTATCAAAACAAAAGACAATCTACCGGAAATGAACCTATTCGAAAAAAACATCTACGAAGATTATGTCCTGAATATAATCTCACGGAAAAAGCAGAGTATGAAAATAAAAGAACATACTATTGAAATAGGTGTTTATATCACCTGGCTATATAATGTAGCGGCAAGAAAATTCGTGTTGAAAGTTGAATAACGATGTTTCAAATGATAGATATATTAAGAAATATTTTGCTTCTGGTAATTTCCACTTTACCAAAGATGCGCATCACATCAATTGCCCAACGCACCACCATTGTGACATATATCTTTTAATATTTTATCGTATTGTTGTGATGGATATATCTCTTTGCAGTAGTCTATAATGCGACTTTTTGAAAGCTTTTCCGGCGGATTTCTCCGGTCAAAATCCGGCAGCAATTTATTGGAATCTCAAGTTTGATAGCTAGTTTCTGCACAATCAATGGCTCCCAGGGGT
>APFE030335425.1:0-17215 GCA_000404065.3 Pinus taeda | reverse complement strand
TTTTTAATGTTATTTCTCTCTATGAAGTTGTCCCTCAATCTTCTCCCATGCAAAAGAATCAGGTTAGCAACAGTCTTTCTCAAGAGCTCTCTCCTATGCCAAGGGCGTTTTTTGATGGTGCTGAGCAACATGGATCATGTGGCTATGGATTTCATATATTAGCAGATGAGGACACTCAATTTTTAATCTTCTGGAATGGGGGGAGGGGCACCAACAGTATGGTTGAGGCAATGGCCCTTGCCCGTCTTTTAAATTTCTGCCTCTTTCTAAATCTACAGGGTGTTTCTATCTATGGAGACTCAAAAGTCATGGTGGATTTCGTCTCAGGAAAAAATAGCATCTCCAGGCCTCGCCTTGTTGGATGGTTAGACAGGATCAATTTTTATTGGAATCTTCTAAAGGATGGCTCAATTCACCACATCAACAGGGATAAAAATCAGCTGGCAGATGCTTTATCTAAGAAGGGTCTCCTTACGGTTCCTAGTTTTTGGCATCTACAGGTCGCTTTTGAAAGGAAAATCTTCTCCATACAGGATTTCTATCCTTCTGACTTTTAGTTCTCCCTTGCAGATCATCGGGTCCTCTCGGTTTCCTTTTGCTTTATATGTCTCCATGTCTATGTTTACATATGTTTACATGATGATGGTTTCTTGTTTTCTTGTCTCTATCTCCACAAGCTGCATCTCAAAGTATTCTCCTATGACTTCTTTGGAAGCTTATTGCAGCCGAATAGTTTGATGGTCTTATCTTGTTTCCAGATTTCATGTTATAGTGGGTGAACTGCCTTGCTTTATAAATCTTATTGGCATGATCTCCCCATTTTTGAACATGGTCCATATTCATGCCGATCCAAATCTTTTGAAACATATACTATGTATTCAGTGAATATACATATAGTTTTTTTATATATTATATAAATATAATCATGCTTTTTTCGTCCTAGAAAAAAACTACATACATTTTACATCATTAAATTTTAATATTTTTATATCGTCAAGAACGGTTACAATTTATAATTAAACATTGGGCTGAAAAGAGAAACCAAAGAATAAATGTGATAATCTCTTTCCTGTCTCGTCCACCGCGGAGCCCAAGAATTGACAGGCATTATCACATAGTATCTGCTGCCGGGATGGTACTACAATCAAATGGAAGCCATGACTAGGCGAGATGCGTGAGCTCTCCACCCTCACCGACGTTGCAAAATTCCACCGGGGAATTATCATTTTAAGAGTAATAAGTACATTTCATTAAGTATAATTGGCGATTCCTTATAAATGATTGTCATTATTTTATTGTTAGTAGAACTATTTTAGATAGAAATGCCATATAGATTAATATATTTCCAGAAATTTAAACCCACACCACTTAAAACATAAATCATACCACTTAACCGAAATTCCATTATCATATTTTAGGTGCCGTTGTCATTTCCATTTGAAACCAACTATTAAAATACAATCGACGTTCTTTTTGATATTCAACGGGTAGCGTGTATCATTCGGCATACAATTAACATTAATCACTAATCTGGAATGTGAACCCATCATCTCCGCGAATCTGGTTTTTTGTTTTTTTATTTTTTCTTTATTAATAATGAGTCACCGCATATGCTTTTCCTTATGATGTGCAATCTCAATGCATGATGTTGGGAATCTGATCGTTTATTGTTCAAATATTTAGGAATTTGGTTGTTAGTGATTAAATATTTTTGATGAGTCACCGCAAATATATATATATATATATTTTGAATTTTTCTAATAATAGCAGCAGTTTACTTTTAGTGCAGAGTTTAGTTGGACATTAAATTTGTCCTATATGCGATTTTTGTGTTCATGATTAAAGGCCCACTGGCTGGCAATCGGATTAATTACTCCGCTTATATATACTTAATTCAAAATATAAAAAGAAATCCACGAAGACTATATTTTACAAATGATGAGGGTATATATAACATTTACTAATATTTAAATAGCTAATTTTTCTAATACTAACAGTAGTGTAATTTTAGGTTAGGTTGAAGTTAATGTTTACATTCCATATTTAAGAAGTTGATTTGTGATGGTTGAGAAATTCTCTTAATTTTTCTATCTAATTTGGGAATAAGTTAGATCTCAGAAACTCTATTTAATAGAGTAATCTGAATGTAAATCTGTGTGTGAGAGTGTTTTTACACATACACCATTTATGCATAATATATGATTGAGCTTCTGTAATTGTGTTGTTTTAGCTATTTTTATCAGAATTTAGTTGGACATTAAATATGTAGTATGTTATTTTTGTGTTTATTGAGGTGAGAGGTTGAAAATTTCGCTCATGTTAGCCTTAATCAAAATCTTAAAAATAAAAATAAAAATTAAATAACTCTACCAAAGATATTTAAATAATGTGGGTTCATTCAAAAATTTGCACCAAGAAATTGGATCTCTCTTGGCTCATGTTATATCAGTATTTAAGATGGATCTATGCCCTCTATCCACTTAAATGTATTAGTGAGGTCGTCTAATTGCTCAGCCTGTCAAAAAGGACAAAAAAAATTCAAAAACTCTTATACCAACATGTTTGAATCATATTTTTAATGGTGAAATAAATTCAATATCATCAAAAACTTCTAAAACACCCAAAAGTTTTAAAATTTACAACTATAATTTAAATTTACAAAATACCTTCTTAATTTTATGAAAATATTACCACAATTTTTATAATTATCAAAACAAAAGACAATCTACCGGAAATGAACCTATTCGAAAAAAACATCTACGAAGATTATGTCCTGAATATAATCTCACGGAAAAAGCAGAGTATGAAAATAAAAGAACATACTATTGAAATAGGTGTTTATATCACCTGGCTATATAATGTAGCGGCAAGAAAATTCGTGTTGAAAGTTGAATAACGATGTTTCAAATGATAGATATATTAAGAAATATTTTGCTTCTGGTAATTTCCACTTTACCAAAGATGCGCATCACATCAATTGCCCAACGCACCACCATTGTGACATATATCTTTTAATATTTTATCGTATTGTTGTGATGGATATATCTCTTTTATTTTATTTTTTGTGAAATAGGGGAAACAAGCGATGGGCATGCGTTTGAAGATTGCCCAGCTGGTACGTGGAATTGTTCTGATCAATTGAAGTGACACTGAATTCCAAGGATATGTTCGTTGATTTGATACTGATCATGCGATGGTGCATAAAGTTCGAGTAGAATAACAAAGATAGTTTCAGTGTATAGTTACTTAGTTTGAGTTCGAGTTCGAATTGGATTCCAAAATTTTTGGAAGTATATATTTTATAAATATTTACCTATGTTATTTTTATATAATTAAAAATTAAAAAATAAATAGTTATAAATAAATTTTGTGTATGTTTGTATTTTTTTTTTATTAATTATATATAGGTAGGTAACAAAAATATGTTTGGTGATTTCAATTTGTCTTAAAGAAATTAGGTTTGGTGACCACGGATGGTATTATTTGGTGATCTCAATCTATTTTAAAGAAACCAAGTTTGTTGGCCATAGATAGCATCATATACCGTCCAAAATATAAACACTTTGAGAATACCCATCTATGCTAAATATGTTGTTGTATCTGCTATATGTTTAATCCTTCTACTATCAACGTAAATGTTATCCAACCACATCATTATAGTAACAAAATGAATTACTTTTATCCAATCTACTTTAAGTTATCTGATGATTCAATAAGAGTCACGCCCTTAGCACTCAACCCAAACATTTCATTCTGTAGCAAGCTGGGCACTTCATTCTGTAGCAAGCCTTGAATTTGTTTCTCGAGTCAGCGAAAATGAACATTCTAATGATATTGTTGCACCTGCAGAGCCTAAATCTCCCTTTGAATATCCTTTAAGCTTGGCCCCTATTTTCGTGTTTGATGTGGTTCTCCCAGTTCCCTATTTGTTGTCATGGCCCTAGCCAACAGGTTCTTCATTACCCAGTAAAGCTGGAATGTCTGTCTAAATAGCAATTGCTGACCTCAAGTGTGTCCCAAATCTATGAGCAAGAGATCCCATTATCTGTTGGATGCGGTTTTGCCGTTGCCTTGGCGTTTAGCTCTGCCTCCCATGTTGAAAATATGGCCTTAACTTGTGTTGGAGTTCCTCCATGGTATGCATACATGAGGTTTTGCATGTTTTCCTCTCCAGTTTCCTGCCCCTCTTCTGCTATGTCTTGCTAGTTAAGGCCACCAATGTTTTCTTTTTCTTGTTTGTTTGTTTGCAAGCATGAAGACCCCCTCTTCTTCCTGGCCTCGCTTCTGCCTTCACCATTCTGCTTTCACTCAGAATTTCTTCTAGCCATTGCCACTCTCTAATTCTTTCCTTATCCTGGAGCAGGAGTCATGGATTTAGAAAGGGAGGAAAATTAAATAAACATGTAAGAGTAGCATAAGAAAAAACATTATAACCAAACAATATGCCAATATTGGCCTTTGGCCATTCCATGTGAAGTACCACTACAGAGTATCGAATTCCGGTTTAAGGGATATGACCCGAGTTCCCTCCAATCCCTTCTCATCTTTGCTTCAACCTACTGTGCTCAATGGTAAGTGACACTCACCCCTTAACCACTTAATTCCCCCTTTAGAGTAGTCAGCCCACTCGGTTCCAGGCTTAGGTGCAACGACAACCAAGTTGAAGAACAAGCAGGGTTTGGGTTGTTTAGGAAAAGGAATGCAAGAGTTTGACCCTATTCTAACTAATGTAACAAGTTTGTTGAAGTCTGGAGCCCCTGGTTCCT
Source organism: Pinus taeda (assembly GCA_000404065.3). Classification (NCBI taxonomy): domain Eukaryota; kingdom Viridiplantae; phylum Streptophyta; class Pinopsida; order Pinales; family Pinaceae; genus Pinus; species Pinus taeda. Next base: position 12,449 of record APFE030335425.1, on the reverse strand, counting down.
CCCTCCTACCCCTTTAGTCTTTGAAACTACCCTGCAACCCAACTTTAACTGAATTGGACGAAAGAAACGTAAAGAACATACCCAGAACCCCCATGGTTAGTCATATGGCCCTCTACCCTGCCATGTTTCTAATTCCTTTGAATTGAACTTGCAATGGTGTAATTACGAGCCACACCGGGGTTCAAGTTCCCCAACTCCCAATTATTTCCCCTCTGCTCCACAGGATGACCAGGAAGCCAAGTTGCGGCTAGTTGGCCGAGCTTAGAGATTTTGTGGTGCCCCAAAACCTCGCTCCTATCCCAATGGGCTTGTAACTCTCCCAAGAACCAGGCTAAGCAAGACTAGACATACATGCATGCATTGTGAATCCCATACCCTCCTCTCACTCCTCTCTAACTCTAGAGATTGTGAGACGACCGCAGGTCCTCGGGGGAGCCTCAGGCCCTTCTTTGTCCCGGAATTTTGTTTTCAACAAGGTTAGGAAAAAATTTCACTACCTAGGAGCCAAGAGTCTCTCCTAATCCTCCACGGATCCTCTAATTCCCCAACAAGCTACCATACATTGCAGAAAGTAAGATACCAGACATCAACAATAGAGAACTGAACCAAATTTATTTCACAACATTCGAAACCACCACCATTTGTTGCTAGACCAACCTCCATTCTTGCTATATTGACTCCATGTCAACACTAAGGTAGGCCCAAATTACATACCAGTTGTCTTCCGAGGCGTTGAAGGTGTTTTCCTAGTCGTGGCAGCAATCCTTCCTCCCACAAGCAAGGTCCTCCCCTCGACTTCGAGTCTCATCACCTGCTGCCTGTTTCCTCCTCCAACCTTACATTCATGCACTGGATTCCTTCACCAACTTTCCTCCTTGATTACCTTCTGACCTTCCCTTTTTTTTTCTCGAGACGATCGACACCTGCCTTTCTCTCCCAGTACCTCTTCTCATGTGCATGTGGGGTCCTTGACTGGGCCGCCCACTAACCCTGGCCACTTGTCCCTTAAGCATTTCCACGATCCATCATTGGATCTCCTTTTCCATCACACCCCAATCAGGGGCCCTATCTTCCTTCCTTTTCCTTTTCCAAAATCTCCCTCAGAGCGTTCATCACTTCTACCTAGTTTGTCTCGTTCCCAAGGATGTCCAGGTTATTTCTCAGATTACCGCAACCCCACTTTGCTAGGAAGTCAGTGGTCGCATTCTCGAATGAAGAACATGTGTCGGGATGAGGTATGTTATCTCTTTAATGAGAACTCCTATTTCTTGGACTAACCTTTTTGTTCCCCAACTCATGCTTATTTTTCCCAGTGAGGACCGTGTTGAAGCTTTTTCACATTATCTATCACTAAGGTAGAATCTCCTTTCGCCACCACTTTCTGAAATCTTTCTCTTCTTGCAATTTCTAATCCATGTTTTAGTGCATTGAATTCTGCCTCAATGTTGCTCGCAATTCCATAGTCCATTGCAAATAACCAGATTGCTCGACCATGGTGATCTCTGAATATATCTCCAAATATGGCTTCACTAGGGTTTCCTTTAGCTGCTCCGTCAAAGTTTAATTTTATGAATTCCTCGGGAGGGCATGTGAAGTATGATAGGGATTCTGTGGGGGAAATTTTTAGTTTCCATAAGTTTAGAATTAGCATTTGTGGGGTCAAATTGAGCATTGCCAAGATTTTGTCCTCATGGGGCATTGTTTCCTAGTCCTCTCGATACCATTTCTCTACCAGAATGGTTTCACAGATGTTTTGGTTGATAATCTTCCATACTTCCGCTACTGTCTTTTTCATCCTTGAAAACCCTCCGGTTTCTTTCTTTCCACACCGCCCAAAGGAGAAATCCTAAATAGATGTTCCAGGCTCGGTTGAGGATGGGCCTCTTATAGTTTTTGTTCCTCCAATTTTCCATTGTTTCCTTTTTGCTTGAGCAGCCTTGATCTCAATGGCCAAAGAGGATTTCATGATGCTACCATAGATGGTTGCTAAAGGTGCATGAGTTCAGTAGGTGCTCCGTTGTTTCCATTTGGGTCTGGCACATGCAATAAGCTGAAGGTCCCTAAACCCCTCGTTTTTGTAGTTTATCCCATGTGAGAGTTCGGCCATGGAGAACCACCCATAGGAAAAAAACTACCTTTGGCCATAACTGTCCCTTCAACATTCTTCCCAAGATGGGTAAACATTGTTGTTGTAGTGTTCTACTTTTAGGTGGTAGCCCTCCTATATTGTAAACATGTCTTTAATCTTGTATCTCCGCCTAATGATGTTCGTTCCTTCAGAGATCGTTATTCTTATGGAATTGACCTCTTTGTCATATGCTTCCCATTGGGGAGAGTCTGGTGCTGCTGGCCAGTGTTGTCTCCTTTTCCACTCTCTTCATGTTGATCTATCATCCACTTCCCAAAATTGATTCACAATCTGGTTTGCTAGTCGATTTGTGTATAGGAATATCTCTGCTAGGTCCTCTTGACTAATGAGTTTTTCCCTCTGCTACCAGGAATATTGATAGAACCTACCCTTATCCCCTCCCCTGATCTCCCAGAAGTTATTCTTCCTTATCAGATCTTTCATTTATGCTCCCAAGTTCCATATGGTCTATCCCCTTGCATTCTCCTGAGTTCTCAGTCTTCCTTTTGTGGTCCTCGACATTCTGCATTTCCTTTCCCAAATTACTTTCCATAAATCATTTCCTCCCTATATCCATCTCCACCAAATATTTTCTCCCATAACCTGGTTTAGAATGTAGGTTTCCCTGAGGCCCAGACCCCTTGCTAGTCTGGGCTTAGTTAACTAGTTCCAAGAAATGAGAGCCCATTTCTTCATTGTTTGAGGCCCTTTCCATAGGAATTTTTAAATATATTTGTCATGTCATTGCATGCTGTTTTGGGAATTGTTAGACTTGAAAGCTAGTAAATGGGGATTGATTGCAGCACCACCTTTAGGATGATGACTCTACTTGCCATGTTAACGGCTCGAAAGGTCCAATTTTGAAGATGAACTTGAATTCAGTTCAAGAGATCCTTCCAGTTTGACACTCGGAGGGGATTGAGACTTATGGGGATGCCCAAATATTTCAAGGGAAGGGTTCCTATTCGAAAACCCATTATTCTTTCTAGGAAGGCTTCTTATTGAACAACTATGTTAAAGAAAAATATATTAGACTTGTCTTTATTGATTTGAGTTCCTGAAGCGTTCATGAAATCATGAAGGATAGCCAAGAGAGAGCTTGCTTCCCTAAGGGTGGCTTGGAAAAACATCATAATGTCATTAACAAATTGTTGATGAGTTAATGGAAGGTCGTTCCCCCACATTCGAAGTCCTTTAAATTTTCCTTCTTGGACCTTTGCTTTAACACAATGCCCCAGGACTTCTGCTGCTAGTATGGATAAGAAAGGGGAGATTGGGTCACCTTGTCTAAGCCCCCTAGTGGCATTGAATGTCTTGTTGGGGGCTCCATTGAGAAGGATGGAGAACACAGGGGTCAATATAAAAGACGAAATCTAATGTACCCATCGGGGATCAAAGCCAAAGGCTTTCAGGATACTCAAAAGATAGGTCCAACTCAGGTGGTCGTAGGCTTTCAACAACTCCAACTTAATCATCATACCTTTAGATTTGAGACTCTTGAGGGAGTGGATGGCTTCTTGGGCTGTTACTATGTCATCCAAGATTTTCCGCCTTTGACAAACTTCAATGTTCTTGGGACATTAAAGTCGGGAGGATCTATTTGAGCCGATTTACCATAATAGTTGAGAAGGTTTTATATATGACGTTACACAATGCTATAGGCCTAAGCCCTTGAGGCACTTTTGAGTGATTAGATTTAGGAATTAAAATCTATGAAAATATATTTTAGGGCAGGATGTACCTTTCTCATTCTTCTAGATTCTTCAACTAGCTCCAGTATGTCTTTACCTTGAATAGGCTAGGCTGCGTGAAGGAATTCAACGGTAAATTGTCAGGTCCTGGTGCTTTGTTTTTTTCCAATCCTTTGACCACCTCCTCCACCTCATCCAAAGTGACAGCTCTCATGAGGGCCAGGTTCTGATCCCTACTGACTAGTTGAGGTATATGCCTGTTTATTCGGCCTATAGCTTTTGATCTATCAGGATGCAGTTCTGACATGATATTTTGGAAGTGGTTCAGCAACAGATTTTCCATCTTATCATTTTGTACCAACTGGTTTCCTCCCTGGTCTAGCAATGAAAATATTCGATTATATTGCCTATGTTGTATCATGGCTTTATGGAAGAAGCGGGTGTCTCTTTGTCCCTCCCAGAGCCATTGGACTCTTGACTTTTGCTTCCATAATATCTCTTCTTGTTTCCTTCTTTCCTGAATATTGGTCATAAGTCTACCTTCCTCCTCCACTAAGGAGCTCAAGTGAGCATTTTTTATCATTTGTTGTTGGAATTTTTGCATCCTAACCTGAATTTGTTCCTGATCATGTTGGATGTTGCCAAATTCCTCTTTGTTCCATTTCTTAATCTTTCCCCTGAGCTCTTTCAAGCATGGTTGGAATGTATGCATTATTTTTCTCCCCTATTTAGTACTCAAGGTCCATCAGTCCTTTACATTTTCAAGGAAGGATGGATCGCGTAGCCAAAAGGCTTCAAACCAGAATGGTCATTTATGTTGCCCATGTTTCAGGTCTACGTCCAACCAAATAGGATAGTGATCCAAGCCCATGCATGGCAGAATCGACGCTTCATAGTAAACATTGCTGCTTATCAAGTCTTTAGTTGCCAGAAAACGATCCAACCTTAATGTTATCTAATGGGCTCCTCCCTTTCAGTTATTCTAGGTATGTGTTCCATTAATGATTGGAATGTCAATCAATTTCAGATTTGCTTGCATGTCCCTAAACTGCTCCATTTCTAGTTCTTCTCTCCTTATCCCTCCTTTTTTCTTTGCTAGTGAAGTTATCAAGTTGAAGTCCCCCCCTATCAACCATAATTTTTCTGTATGCATTTGTCACAGTTTCCGGATACTATGAAGGAAGATTTCCTTCTCTCAAGGAGTGTGAGGGTCGTATACTACTGAGATGAGAATACATTCCTTGGTGCCAATGTTGTGAAATCGACTAGTCAGAATGCGTGGAATTCCCATCGAGTAATCTACCATTACCTTCGCGGGATTCCAAAATATCGCAATTCCTCATGCACTTCCTTTTTTATTGGTTGCTACTGCTTCGTATTTGGGTTTAATTTTTTTGGGGATTTTATCTACTTTCTCCCCAGATACCTCCATTTCTTGGAGAAGCACAATCTGTGGCTTCTCTTTTGTCAATCTATCTTGTAAGTACCTTTATTTTCCTTGATTGTTAAGGCCCCTCACATTCCATGAGATAACTATCATTGGGTGACTTTGTGGAGCTGTTGGAATACTGCTAAGAGCGATATTACCCTTCCCGTATTAACCATAATCTCTCCCATTATTTGTATTAACTCTTACAGGTTTCTCCGTCCCCTTTTCTTCCCTCCCTTGCTTCAACTTTTTTGTTCCTGTGAGTTGTCTTGTTGCATCCCTAGTTGTTCCACCAGATCTCCCTGCCTCTGTCCTTGTTTAGCCATCTATTGCTGGAATGTTTCTTTATATAATTTCTTTTGAGCCTTCAGAATGAATATTTCATCTAGGTGCTTCCATTCAGTCAGGAGTCTTTTTAGAATCACTTCCTCCATGCTCAACTCTTCCTTGGAAGCATCTACTTCCATTGCAGTAAGATCAATTGGTTCTGACTCTTTTTTTTTGTCAAGTCTATTTGGGATTTTCTCTTCAGGGTGGTCATGGAGTTGGCAAGATTGCCTCCCCTTTCTTTGTCCTGATTCTCCATTGGTTCAATCTCTTTTGAGGTTTCCCCTTCCTCTTGTAGCACCTCATATTTATTATTGTTTTCCCTTTTCTTTTGGTTCTTAGATCCTGAGTTCTGTTGCATCTTTGTGTTCTTCCTTTTGTGCATGACCTCTTTGAACCCCTCAGGGGGTTATTTTCCTAATCCTCCTTTAGGTCTGCCAAGCTAGCCTGGTTCAACAGACATGCTTTGTAGAGGTGGCCATAATCATGACACCGATGACAGTGAAACGAGATGTGCTCATAATCTAGGGTTTGTTTCCAAATCTCTTCCTGGTACTCCAGTTCCACTAAGTTGGGGATGGGCTCCTGGATATTCATATAGACATCGATTTAGGCATAGGAGGTGTATATTCCCCTGCGTGTGGTTTCTGCTATTTTCACAAATTTGCCTATTGAGTTACCAATGCCTTATAGCATCTCTGAATCCCAGAAATCCATTGTGAAGCCGAAGAGGTGAACCCAAACAGGAGCTGCCGACAATTGCTCCTTGTCTGGGTTATAGCATTCCTCCCCGTATAGCATGAAGAGCTCTGCATTATGGTAAAAATATGGACCATTTTTAAAAGCCTGTTCCTTGTCTTGCAGGTTTGAGAAGATTACTGTAAAGAATTCTCTCACTCCCAGTTTGAGTTATATATGGCCTTTTGGCTACCATTTCTGTTGTATCCATTTTATAAGATCCTTCTCTGTCGGCCATACTCCGATGAATTTTCATATCATCACATGGTCCTTCATGTAACTGTTATATTTTACCAGTTCATTTAGTGGGATTACGAAGCAGGGTTTCTTTGTTGCACAACATAGACATTTCCCACGGCTTCTTGCCCACCATCGAGCTCCAAGGATAGGACCATTCTTAGGGCCAATGACTTTAGGGGGCCTAGAGTGGTGTTCGGATTTCCCAATTGAATCACTGACAATTACGCTATGGTAGGAGGGGATATCCTCCCCCCTGTGGCTTGCATCACCTCTGTCAGATGCACGTAATGCGCAGTCAGACAGAGCCTTCAGGGTTTGTCAGCATTCTACAGGCCTCCAGACCTTAGCTTATTTGCATTGAGTTCTCTGCACAGAAATTTTTACCAAGATTAGATTCAACCTATTATAGATTTATAGATTTGATCTGCAAATATATGAAATGATACCAATATACCCAATAAATATAAATAATCACCAAAAATAATGAGATCTAAATATAGATAGAAATGCTTCTTTATTGATCAAACCCTTAAGGTAGAGCAACACCATACACTCACTCCTTAAGGAAGGATAACACTCCACAAGGCATATGTTTGTTCATACAATAATCCTTGACCTCTCTCAATGGGGAGTCTCTAGCCTCTATATAGGCCTCATATATACAATACCATGGGTCATTACCATAGTTCCCTTAATACCATCTATCTAATACAATGGGTTTGTTACATTATTGATAACTACTTGTGGTCCCTTACATGATACGGGTTAACCATTTTATTTATTACTATGGCCCTTTCCATTATTACATTATTCCCTTGGGTACCTCCCTCTGTACCCCATATTATGCCCCCCTAAGTATACTACATTCCACTCCCTTTAAACATGTTTCATCCCCGAAACATAAGAAGAACACAAATAATAAGATTTACTCAAAAGAGTAGTCCACTGGTACCATGCACGTGCATCTAGCCATCCAAGAGAAAGGTGAGCCCTCGATCTAGCTAGTGCCTTGCTCGCTTGAGATGGAAGTTGACCCTGGCAGCTCTTCTGTGTTGGTGTGTTGTGGGTGGATCTTTGCCCCTCTTTATCTGTCATGTGGGGGCTGTTGTCCTTCTTGCTGATTCATTGCCATCTTGTAGGTTGTTTTCTTGCTGAGTGATGTGGGTGGTGATATGGTGGAATTATAACCAATGGTGTATCTTGCTTTAATTCACCACCTAATTGATCTTGTTTGGTATTTTGTACATGATGTGGCATCTACTGTTATTTCTTATCTTCTAGTATTACTTCGACCACAGATTCATCATCTGATATATCAGTATCTGTAACATTTTTTGCTTTAGTGTCCTTGGACTCGACATGTTTGTTGATGGAAATATCATGTAATGTAGTTTTCTTATTTTTATACCAAAGCTTCAGGAATTTCTTCTTTACATTAATATTGATAGTGCCAACATATTCTATCCAAGGGTATCCCAAAACGGAATGGAATAAGACTTTGAAATCTCAGCATCAGACCTATGCCTTGGGACCCATCCTTTGGAAATGCCTTGTCCACATTAGCCATATCTGAAGCATAAAAATCAGAATGCAATACATACTTATCCATAGAAATCTTCATATCTTTAAAAACTTGCACCTACTCATTATTAGCCTATGTGTGCTCCATTTCTTTAGCTAGAATTTGCAATCTTTTTGCCAAATTAACATTTATAACATTTTGCTTGCAACTAGGATTTATAGACACAATGATATTCTCCTTTTGAATACATCGATGAACCTATAATAAGGAGATACCAATAGAAAATAATCCCTTACATGTCTCGTTCCCATGTTTTCTAGCATGAAACCATCTGTCCACAAGGAGTTTTTCAAATTCTTCATCTGAAAATTTGGACAACTGCTGGATGCCAAGTGAGTTCCACCATATGGTAGCCTCTTCTTTCAAATTAAGCCATCGAAAACCTTTCCAATATTTCAGACGCTTTTTCTTAAGATCTTTTATGAATTCTTCAATAGTAGGACCTGTTATCGCTCCAAGAAACTCTCCTAGGTTGCAGCTCGGAGATGCCTGGTAACATATAATATTCAATATTGTTCTAGGAACTATTGGAATGGATGACGTTTGGGTGCAAGCTAGATAACCACTTCAACTCTGTTTTCACTCCAGACATGCATGAACACCCTTAGCCTATAAGGCTTTAGACCACTAATGCTCAATAGTTTGCAGATTAAGTGAATGGATGGAGAATACTAACCACACCAGCAGATGCATACGTAACATATGATGGCCGGTTGCAACCAGTATGTGAAGCTTGCAAATCTAATATATCCATGCAAAGATGAGATGATAGTTATCTAGCATTGAATACAGAAGAAACATGGACGACCTATTCAATAGCAAACTCAATTCACCAATGCAAAGATAAGATGACAGTTATCTAGCATTAGACATAGGGGAAAGAGTGAACAAACCAATCCAAGTGCAAGTTTAGAACAGAAGGGAAATGGACATTGAACATGTAACAACGAAAGAAGCTTGTATTACTAAAAATGAAGATGAGACACTGCAAGGAACATAGTATCTACAATCTCCAAAAGTTGAACCGAACAACAACAACCAACCCTTACTCCATTTTCCTTTCTACTATTTATAGTTTTTCTTTACAATGATCCTTAGCTGTTTAGGGTGGGCGATGTCTTAATCGACCACCTACTAGCATTAACTGTCTGATTGTGTACAAGGACATAATTCTCCTTCCATCACAAAATGGTAATTAATTTTGGTACAACACTGCCTTGTTAGGTGGTTGGCTTGATCGTGTCGGTGAGGCCCCATGACTGTTTAATTCTGTTTGCAGAGATCGTGTTGTGTCTTTCTTCCTTCAACCATGCTTTCTATTAATTCAGTTCAGCGATCCAAATGTCACAATACTAATAGAGGCGACCACCTTCTTCCCTGGGTAACTAATAGGAAGTAGAGAACGAAGTGCATGGGTGGACGAACGTGCCAAATCAGACGAACAGAGAAGTGACAGAGAGGTGGAGGATGATCGGGAGTGGTCATGAATGTAGGCCGTCCAATCGACGGGAATGCATGGTGGAGATTGTGCATAGGAGGTTTGAGGTCACAGTGGGAGAGGAACATGTCCAGGCCGTTAGATCTTAGGTGAACAGATTGGACGGTTATTGGGTGAAGAAGGTGCGCGAACGATAACACCCAGGGGTGTTTTGGCTCGGGCGATAATGGTTTTTATCGGAAGGGCATCAGGCGGTAAGTGGTAAATGGTGGAACTCACCCGATTCCATTTAGCAGGTGACACGTCGCAGCAGAAGAGAGAGAAAAATTTCCTTTATCGGGCGGGTATTCCTCTTGCTAATTGCCAGTGCGATATGAGCGACATCCATTAGATCTGGCGGGAGTGATCTAACGACAGCAAAAGATTAGGCACGTTCCAATGATCGAGTGAAATGTGGGTCGTCAAATCGGCAGGGAAAGATCAAAGACAGAAGACGCAAAGGTACAGGGTGTCCTCGGGAGATGTGTAGATGGCACGCATGGCAGAAAGGTGAGGTTTTGCGAGGGTTTTGGGTTAAGTCAGGAAATGAGCAGAGCAAATGTGAGCGGAGTAAGTGAGAAAGTGGTGTAATGGTCCGTGTGGGGCCCTCTTTAAGGACAACAAAGCAGACCGGGTCCTTCCTTTAGCCTTCAAAATGTCAGCGTTGTATCTCAGGCCTAACACTGGCTCCTCCTGGGGATGAAAGCCTCCCTGTGAGGTTTCAAGAACTGTAGACCACTTCCTTTTCCAATAAACACAAGATTAGAACTAGTACATAGTGTTCCATTGGGCATGGAGTCTAACTAGTATGAAATGAAACTAAAAAACATATTTACAATACCAAGGCTTTAAAGCCTTAAACGAAATAACATTTCAAAAATCGCCCATTGACTGGGCCATCAAAAACACCTTCCCCTTCTAGATTTTGCAAAGTGAAAGTATTGTTCCACTGAGCTTGAGCAGTGACAAATGGTATTGTCCATAAGACATCAAATTTACCATGGTTTCCCTTCTTTTCCTTCAATGCATCTGTTGTATAGGTAAATCCCCTCTACGGATAGAGGCAATCCCTACTAGCCCAACAGGGGTCTAGCAACAATCGAACAATGCTACACCGCAGGCTCCTAGTTGTATTTAACAAGTAGGTAAGACTAACTTACTTGGATTCCAACGCTTGTTTGTCGAAGAGACGTTCCTCTCGCTCCTTCGCTACAGCTGATCACAATTCCCCGCTATCCTCGCGGATGAACACCTGCACAAGCAAAAGAGAGCAAACAAGAGCGTAAAATCTAATAAAAACAACTATGTATCGGTCAGGAAAGATACAATTTACATCAACCATTCATTGAACACATGTAAATGGAACCATAAGAGTAGTCATCTATCTTTATTGACAAAAGTAGAGTAAGGTACAACCGATGTCCTGACGCTGCGTCCTTCCCTAGAGGGTCCAGCCAGCGTGTCTTCCAAGCATTCACCTTTGAGTCAAATCTCCCAAGTCAAAAGGTCTCTCTCTCACATACAAGGAAACAAGCTTATGACCTTTCTCAAGCTCAAAGCAATCCTCACACAACACACCAAGGCCTACAAAGAGCAGCACTAAAATGTACAAAGAATTCCTCAATCAAAGTCCCTATCTTCCAAACTAGCTGCTCATGGGCCATGGAGGAGGCTTATAAAGGAGAAGGAGTCTCCATGAATAGGCAAAGGATGAGTTCTCCCCCACAATAAGTGGATGGTCAGTCGAACAGACATGCCAGAGAAAGAATGGCGACCTCAACAATGCTAACAACCAGTTCTGGAGGGATTTGGAAGGCTGGTTGTTGGAACAAATTCGCCCAAACAGGATCAGCGCGGAAAAACAGTGACCTTCCGCGCTGACATCGCAAACCGACGTAGAGGAAGTCTGGTCAGCGCGAAAGGGACCAACGGAGGGAGCGCTGTTCGCAGAAATGGGACCAGCGCGGAAAAGACGTGTGCTTCCGCGCTGGCAGCGCAACAACAACATTGGCCTCCGCCTGTCAGCGCGGTTATTTGACAAACAGACGCGATGATCCATTTAACTTAGGCAAAGAGGGTTTTTTAGCCATTTTTGAGGAGCATGAGTATGGGTGAATGTGGTTTATAGCACAGTAGGGAGACTGACATGATGGCAGTGACATTTTACTGTGTAACAGATGCCCCCTAAAGCATGAAGCCCGAGAGAGTGGGAGGGGTGAAATGCTTTACAAGACTGCTGGGCTGGAACACCACTGGAGAGAAACTGCAGGCGGATACAACTGATATTTCAATTACATGTAGTCTAGGCATGGGCGCAGCCATCCAAAAGACATATAGAAACAAGGTCTATGGTGTGGACGCAGCCACCCAGCTGAGAAGACCATAATGATAAGAGGTATGGTCGCAGCCATCCTTAAGAAAACTCAGGTATGGTCGCAGCCATCCGTCAAATGAGTCATGTAATGATGTCCCATAAAACCGCAACCTGGTCCACAATGGACTAGAACCAGGGTCTTGCGCTCCATCCAAATCCGAACAAAGTACAAGTTCAAACATGCGAATAGATGTGTCGAAGTCGAACATGCTTGAACATCGTCTGATTACCAGCCAATAATGAGAGTTGTTAACAGACGCGAGAGGGGCCACCAATGATGACGATGGTCCTCAAGGTACTATAGGTACAATCCACGGCATGTGAATGAATGAGCCGATGTCGAACACCCGCGGAATCATCCGATCGGAGGCCAATGATGAAAACCTCACGTCGAACGCGAAGAACCTGCCATTAAGGCATGCAGGCCCCAAGGTACCTGAAGGAAGTCTCTAGGTCACTCCTG
>APFE030335424.1:0-29227 GCA_000404065.3 Pinus taeda | reverse complement strand
TCATACCTTCTACCATACCTTTACCATGAAGTATTTGAAGACCCTTCTCTCCAATATGTCCAAGCCTTTGATGCCATAACATGGTCTTCTCTCCAAAGACCACTAGATTTTTTGCTCCACTTTCAGGAACCACAGAACTGTTGCACCCATCAACAACAACGCTACCTTGCAGCTTGTACAGAGTTCCAATCTGAACTCCCTGCATCAATACTAGTTCTCCCCGAACCATCTTGCAAGTATCCTTCTCGAACACTATTTTTACACCTACATCATCCAACTTGCTTACAGAAATCATATTTCTGGCCAATGCAGGAATATGCAGAACACCCGGAAGTGTTCTAACCCTTCCACCTTGCAACTTCAATTTTACTTTTCCGTGACCAATGATTCTGGCCTTCCTGTCATCCCCCAAGAAGACATAACCGCCATCGTATTTCTCATACTCGCAGAACCACTCTCTATGGGAAGTGAAGTGAAAGGATGCACCTGACTCAATCAACCATGCCTCATGATCTACATGTGTACTTGAAGAAGCCAAGTACACATCCCCACCTTCATCTAAGGTGGTTTTCACCTTTGCAGGAGGAGCATCATTAGATCCATTTCCTTTGTCAGGAGCTTTAGCTTTAGAGTCCCTTTTGTAGTGCCCTTCCTTTCTGCATTTTTAGCACATCTTTACAGGTTTTCCTAGAGATTTAGATCTCCCTCTAGATTTAGATCTCCCACTCAATGACTTATTTTTGTTTCTGTTCTAGGACTGTCCTTATACAAACAAGGCATCACCATTTTGGCTCTCCATATTTTTCCATCTCATCTCCTCTACCAGTAAGGATGAGACTATTTCATCAAACTGCAAGGTAGTTGCATTGCTCCCTATTGTAATAATCAGACTATCCCACAAATCTGGTAGAGAACACAACAAACTAATGCACTTATCTTCATCTGAAATTTTATATCAATAGACAATAACTGGCTTACCATAGTATTAAATGCATTCAGATGCTATGTCAGTGAGTCTCCATCTTTCATCCTCGGGTTATACAACTTTTTCCGTAGGAACATTTTATTCACCAGAGACTTAGATTGGTACAAATTCCCTAACTTTTTGCACAAAGCCTTCGTCGTAGCTCCCCCTAATAAATTCAACAATATTGAATCTAAGACACACAATTGTATTGTGCTCTTTGCCTTCCGGTCTAACTTCTTCCATTCTCCATCAGACACCCTCATTGTTTTAGTACCCAGATCTACCGCGATCCATTGATCTTTGTCCTCCAGTAGATCCTCCATCTTGAGCTTCCATAACTCAAAAATCTAACCATTAAATTTCTCAATCTCTATCTTTCCACTACTTTCCATCTTCTTTCACCACCAGAATCGATCCCGTAGATCTCCCACTGAACAGGGTCTACCATAGGCCCAAGTGAAACCCCTCAGCAACAAAGGCATCTCTTTGAAGCCAAAATAACTCTAATACCAAATGTAGGTTTTAACCTTGTACAAAAATTATGTTACGAATTCTATAAAACAGAAAATAAATAATGGCAAGATCATAACACATAAAACACATATACACATAGATTTTCCCCTGGATCCCAAAACCAGGACTACTAGATTGATTTTTCATTATTTTCCTTTCAATGTTACAATACATATATATACATGTCGAAGCATATGATACCTTGGACCGAAAACCATCGTTCCCAAAACCATGTGCGAAAACCATGCACAAAACTATGCACAAAACCATGCACAAAACCATGGGTCCAAAAAACAATTCCCCTAACCGCCCCCCTGAAACCCCCTGTGACCCTCCCACTGCACATCGGCACAATTAAGGAGGGGCTCCGCCCCCCTCTAACCCCTTGGTTTAGCTAGGGGGGCTAGTCATGGAAACAATAGAACACAACCCAACATGTGCAAGCCACTCATCTTGAGGAAAGAGGGAAAATCACCCTAGAATAAGGTAGTAAAAATCCATTTAAGAGTAAAGGGAAGGAAAAGAAAAATGTGTCTATCAAAAAAGAAGGAGAGAAATTTACATGCAAACATTGTTCTAGAGAGGGTCACGATGAAGCTCATTGTTGGAAACTTCATCCCGAAATGAGACCAAAGAGACACAACAACAAGAGAAAACAAAAGATAATTGCAACCAATCAACAAGATTTGGGATCCGATTCGGGCGATGAAACTAAAATCACAACCATGGGGTTAAAATGAAAATAATCCATTGCTAGCACTAGTTCTTAAAACTCACAAAATGAAACTCCAAATGAAAAGAGAAGAATAGAACTTTTTCACATAAGGGTGATCTCAAAACATAACAAGATTGATACGCTTTTCGATAGTGGCTCTCAAGCGAGTCTTATATTTGAAAACATTGTCAAAATTTTAAGCTTGGATAACATTCCACATCGTAAAGCATATCCACTTGGATGGGTGTGTGACAATGCACAATTGTAGGTTACTAGAAAGTGTAAACTAAAATTCACCATTACCGCAAATTTCATAGATGGAGTGGAGCTTGATGTTGTGTCATTAGATATTTGTGGCATAGTTTTGGGTAGCCCATACCTTTATGACAAAAAAACTATCTTCCATAGACATGAAAAAAATATAATTTATTCAAAGATGGAGTAGAATATATTGCGAGAGCTCATAGCAAGAAAATAAAACTTTCGCTTGTTAATGCATGGCAAATGAAAAGACTAGTGAATTCAAGCAAGAATTTTGTGCTTCTAATGATCAAACCCAAGAATGATGTTGATAATGAAGTTTTTAAAGGTTGCGATTCAAATTTGAAATCTGAATTGGTTGACATAGTTAACCGTTATGATGAGATGTTTTAGGAACCAAAGGGATTACCTCCCAAGAGAGGAATCCAACATGAGATACAGTTACAACAAGATTGTCCTCTTCCTAATATTGGCATGTACAGGATGTCAGTGATGGAAAGTGCAGAAATTAAGAAGAAAATTCAAGAATTGTTGAATAAAGGTATCATCATACCATCTTCCTTTCCATGTGGTTCACCTATTGTCTTGGTGCCAAATAAGGATGGAACATGGCGCATGTGTGCGGACTTTCATGCATTGAACAAAATTACGGTAAAGAACCATTACCCACTGCCTAGAATAAATGATTTACTTGATCAATTGAAAGATGCAAAGTATTTTACTAAGTTGGACTTAAGAAGTGGATACCATCAAATTAAAATAGCTAAAGGAGACATTTCGAAGACAACATTCAAAACAAAACAAGGATTGTTTGAATGGCTAGTTGTGTCATTTGGTTTATGCAATGCTCTTACTACATTCATGTGTGTGATTTGAATGGCTAGTTGTGTCATTTGGTTTATGTAATGCTCTTGCTACATTCATGTGTGTGATGAATGATGTTTTGATGCCATTTCTTGATGATTTTGTCCTAGTATACTTATATTACATCTTAATTTTCAGTAAATCTCGTGATGAACATGTCATGCATGTAAGAAAAGTACTTGATGTCTTGAAAATATAACAGTTGTATCTTAAGATGTCAAAGTGCGAGTTTGGAAAAACTTCTTTAGTTTACTTGTGTCATATTGTTGGAGGAGGTGAGTTGAAAATAGATCCCTCCAAGGTTGATGTCATTGTGAATTAGCGAAGGCCCAAGATAGTTATTGAGGTAAGAAGTTTTTTGGGAGCAACCCAATATTGGAGGAAATTCATTGCTAATTTTTCTCTTATAGCCACTCCTTTGCATGCGTTGACAAATGTGAAAAAGGTTTTTCAGTGGGGAGGAAAACAACAAAGGGCCTTTGATGCATTGAAGGAAAATATATATACAACTCCAATACTTGCACTTCCAGGCTTGAGACAGTCATTTTAGATTCAAACTAATGCTAGTGACTATGCTATGGTGCAACCCTCGTGCAACATGGTAAGCCTATATGTTTTCATTTGGAAACTTTTAATGGTGCAGTGATTAACTATCCTACATATGACAAGGAATTATATGCATTGGTGCAAAATGTGAGAAAATGGAAACACTACTTGATGGGTAAGGAAACAATCATTCACACTGATCATCAACCATTGCGATACTTGCAATCATAATCAAAGTTCTAGCAATCAAGGCATTTCCGATGATTGGGTTTTCTTCAACAATTCCACTTGGTAATTAGGTATAAAAAAGGTATCTACACTAAATTTGTTGATATGCTTTATAGGCCTATTGTTAGTGCAACTATTTTACTCAAACATAATTATGTTTTACATGAAAGTTATATTGAGAAATATGCGTTAGATAATGAATTTCAAAATTTTTATGAGATCTTGAAGCTAACCAAGTAGAGGAATTAGATTATCATTTACATAATAACTTGTTGTACCATCTTCGAAAGCTTTGTATTCCACAGGGAGAAAGAGTTAACATCATAAGAGAGGCACATACTTCTCTTAATTTCTAGTAATTTAGGTGTAAGTAAGATAGTGGAACATCTATAGAGGTATTGTTATTGGCCTAGTATGCTTGAAAGTGTGTCTCATTTTATTAAAGGATGTTCATTATGTGCAATCAGTAAGCCTAGCAATAGGAAGTTAGGATTGTAGATATCATTTTTGGTTCCTTCACAATCGTGGGAGAGTGTTTCTATGGATTTTGTAGGAGGTATTCCATTTTCAAAAAGAGGTCATGATTATTTGTATGTAGTTGTGGATTGGTTTAGCAAAAAGTGTATTTTGATGCCATGTCAAAAGAAAGTTATAGCTGAAAAAACTACTCAGTTATTCTTTCAAAATGTTTGGGTGCATTTTGGATTGCCCACACCCATTGTTAGTGATCGAAATTCTCACTTTGTTGGGAATTTTTGGTCAAGCTTGTGGGGATTCATGGACACCAAATTGAAAAAGAGTACAACTTTTAATCCACAAATAGATGGTCAAATAGAAGTGGTGAACATAGCAGTGATACATCTTCTTCATGGGTATTGCAGCAAGCATCCTAAGTTGTGGGATGAACATTTGCACTATATTCAACATGCTTACAACTGAGCCAAGCACTCATCAACTCAAACTTTGCCATTTGAGGCATGCTTGGGAGATTTTTCTAAATATCCTTTGGATTTTATTTTTGGAAAAGATGTTGCTATTGAAGGTCATAACGAGATAGACAAAGAAAGAAAGTTCATTGAAAAAATCCAATTAGTACACCAAAAGGTTCAAGAACAACTTGAGAAAAGCCAACGCAAGTACAAAGCAAGGCACGAAAAGTATCGTCAAGATTAGAAGTTCCAAGTTGGTGATGAAGTTTGGCTTCACATTAACAAAGAGAGGCTCCAAGGAGAAGGTAAACATATAAAACCAATTAGATATGGTCCATTCAAAATTCTGGAAAAGACTGGTAACAATGCCTTCAGATTAGATTTGCCTTCATATATGAAAATTTATGTTGTTGTTAATGTTGAGAATTTAAGGTTGTATGAGCCTACTTTGATTAAAGATCAAGGAGTGAATATTCAAATTCCATCTATTGAAGTCTTTTCTGCAGAATTTCTTGATGAGCTTCAACAAGACACTATACTTGAAAGAAGAACAAGGACATCAAAAAGGGGAAGTATCGATTATCTTTGAGTGGGGCTCAAGGGTACAAATCCTTTAAAATCCAAATTGATAGAGGTCGGAAATGTGAGGGAACTATACCATCACCTGCTGGAAAATTGAAAGTGATATTTTAGGGTCTAAAAAAGGCTTCTAGTGGGGAGGAGTGATCAAGTGCTCAAAATGAGGCTCAAGCTCAAAGTGGCAGAATCTTGATAAACCTACCTTCAGATCAAAGTGCTCGTCATCCTGATTCCAGCAGTGTGAATGAAACTCAAACCTGAGCTCATATGAAGCAGTTAGAGAAATTCAAAGTTTAGGTTTGACTTGGACAGATGGTAGGAGAAGATGCCATGGCAGGACTCTTTAGTGAATCAGGAAGTGCCAAGTGGTAGGCCATAATTTGCCCCAAATTTCACAAATTTCATATTGGAGGTCAGTTGGCGTTAAAGAATTTGCCCCAGGGCATGTCCGGGTTGCAATGCGATGATCATAATCGCACATCGTAGAATGGAAGTGTTACGAAATTGGACCTAATAGGATCATGTTGCAATTACGATATCACAATTGCATATCCCAAAGTGAAAAGTTCTATTATATGTATTACCCAAGCTCCTCTGATTGCGATATATCCCAGTTGCGATACAATTATACTATAGTTGATAGTTTTGTTGGGTCCATTGCTTATCACAATTGCATATTTCTCACGCCGTGTTCACAAACCATAAGACCTGCCAGTTCCTACCGATTTCTATTTTCAATTGAGCTAACGGTGTTGATAATTTATGGTCGCCGCGCGGTGACTTTTTTTCCCAATTAGCACTTTTTGGACCAAAATTGTAGGATCATGCCGGAAATGGTGTAATTGGTGGAGCACATATTGAGAAAACTAGGAGAGGTAATAACGTCTTTAGTTTTCCACCAAAGTGGATGCAAAAACAGTCAAGATAGCAATTTTTGGACATTATGGACTCATTGCAGCAAGTTTCAGAAGCATTTGGGCATTGTAAACACATATTTTTACACCTTTGAGCATAATAGAGAGGCACAAGCCATTATAAGTTGGACCAGGGAGACGTAGCTCAGGAGGGGTGAACTCCTTTATCATTTTATTGTTATAACGTATTTTTGATGATGTTTTGTACATGTTTATGCTGTTATTCAATCTCTTATTTATGTTAAATTTCTCATAAAATTAACATAAGAAATCATCATTTCACTTGCAAAGAAAAAATCATGAATCCTTAAGCAAAATAAAAACATTTTGTTTCTAATCTGAGGAGGATCTTAGTACATCAATGTAATATTCTAAATCATATCAATTGTTGATGGGTTTGGGAAGTTGCTTTGCAGAGGTTGGCCACTGGTAATAAACTTTTCTGAGTGGCCTTGGGGGGAAGTTGCAGGCTGTGTGGTTTCAAGAAACTAAGGAGCGGGAAGGATAATGACTGGCTCTGGAACAATGGGGAAATTTATTGGAAATGAGGCTTCAAATAGTTCGATCACAGTGGAGTGTGGTTGTGAGGTGAGTGCTTCCTCGCCCAAGAGTGGGCTCGTCCCTAGAAATAGGGATATTAGGGATGTTTGAACAATAGTATGGCCTTCACACCCATTCAACGACTTGGTGGACTAGATAGTTGAATCAACTTCCATATCTTCTATGGCTATGTAGGTGCCTAGAGGGATTGTGTCAAACAAGGTCACAGAGGTGGAAGTTGTATGGGGGGATGGATCCTGCAACTCGGATGAAACATTAGAGGTGGATTGTGGGTTTTCTTCAACAATTGGGGAGGTTGACATTGTCCGAAGTCCATCACTAGTGAGGTCAACAATAGTCACGATAGGCATTGTCTTTTTCTTCTTGGTCATTGATACCTTGGTACCTTTGGGTTGCCTAGGATTGGGATGGTTGTCTTTTTCTGAGAGTGAGGGTCGTGGTGGGGGATATCCAAAGTGAGGGGAGTAGTTATGATTGGATTGAACAAAGTAAACCCTTGAAAAGAAATGGACTAAGGATTCATACCTAATGAACCCTTGAAGTTGGAAATTGGCTGCTTAATGGAGCTCATATGTTGCTCCATTTGACAAACCATTGGTTGTAATTCCTCCTTCAACCCCCTCTTCCTGCTACTCCCATCGGTGTCTCCAGTCAGCGGTTGTGATTGCATTCCCTCGAAAAAATATTTGAACTAGCAAGATATAATCTCATAGGTGACCCTTGGCCATGATCTAACCTCCCTGTTGAATGCCACTTTTGCTAATGTGAACCTCTGCGTCCTCATTTGGAAAGTCTTTGAGTGGACACATTATGGTATGATATAAGTCTGGCCATATGTTACCCCAAACCAGATTTATTGTGAGTAGCTATCGAGCAATCCCTTGGGGATTCTTTCAGTCACCCTTATGGTCACAAACATCTTCTAGCACTAGTCCTTAAAGCATGTCTCATTGATATCTTTGTTGTTAGGGTCCCTAGACATCCTCCATGGTGTGTATCTAAGCGCCAGTGGTTGCTCATTTGTGATTTATAAGAGATCCCTCCTTATTGGTGGGCACCATTTCCACATCACCAAGGTCATAATAAAATACCCGAAAATGAAATTTTTGGTTCATCTATAGAAATCCTCAAAAGATTCAAATAACTAATTTAGAAAAAATGTAGACCAATGGAGCGAAATTCCTTCGCAACATTGCTCCACAACTAATATGGTATTCGACGTGCACTCATTTTTTGAGAAGTGTCACATTACTTTCCTTGCAATGATGTAGTAGGTGAATCCGATGTGGTCCTTGTTGATAAAATATATTTTAGCACCCTTGCTACCACACTTGGTGTTATACTTTCTGTAATAATCATTGTCCCCCTCTTTCTTTGCTCGCTTCAACCTTGTTTGAAACATTGTTGAGTCTGCATCTCCTGTTGTTGAGAGTTTAGTGAGGCGCTGAATATCCTCCACATGAATTGGATATTCCTTGTCTAACTAGAGAAAACCACCATGCATCCTACTCACTAGAATTTTAGTGCATTATATTATAGCAAAAGATGTTTTGAAGATCGTCAGACTCCTTAAATTAATCAATGTTGACTGCTAAAGTGCCTGGAATTTTCCTTTGATATTCGTCACCATTATGCCATCACCCTTCAGAAATTCTTCTGTATATACATCTCACCTGAGCACTGGAAACTGGAAGCAATCTAAAGGATCGTTGTCTGCTAGTGTTTCCTTGTCATATTTCCCATACAATGATTCCAAAACAGTAATTTGTTCATCTAATTTATCTTCAAGAATTTAGATTATCTTTGTCATTCTTTTGCATCATTGATATATAATAGTTACAGGAGGCTAATAGTGCATACTTGAGTGACACTGTTGAGGCTCAAACCGAGACTCAAATAGTTCTATCACCTAAATTAGAAATTCTAAAAATTCCTGCATAGCCATGCAAATTAAGTAGACCAATTTCGACACGACGTTTCTAACTAGTCTCGCTAACTAATTACTATGACATCTTTCCCTATGCAGACTCAATCATGCTAACTATCCATTGGCTGAGTTGTACCTAACTGAGATGATGCATGATGGGAAAAGTACAAAGTGGAGCAAATGGGTAATAATGTGACTGTAGTGACTTCTTTTATTAGTTATCGCCTTCCATAACGAGAAAAGATTCTATAGAAATTTACCTCATAGGGGTATTATTACCTAATTATTATGGAAAAGACCCTGAGTATGGTGGAGAAGACTTGTGAAATGTGTGACTAACCTCCTCAACCACAGTCGGTTGCAGTGAGTGACACAGGTTTCGTAACTGAACAGACACGTAAGAATTATTGTATTGAAAATAAAGATATAAATGGACCGACTGCTTGACTGAATTATTGTTTCTGACTCTAAACCTACCCATTTTCCCTTTTCAAAGACCTTATCAATTAGAAATGGGTTTAGTGCTGGTGGAAAGGCTTCAGGCGTGTGCCATTCACCTATCCTGGTATCAATATTTCATCCAGTTGTGCAAGTTTCACCACTCCAGACTCCCTAATTTTCACAACTATGAACAAACCAAGCCAATGCATTTGCAACTTACATGGGAACTTCTGAAACTTTTTGTCATATAATAAAACTTGTCCTCCAACTGTGAATGATTTTTCTTAATGTTTCTGTCTTTCCATGATTTCTACCTCCTTTTCTCAACAGGCTTGTGGAATTTAGCTAGAAATTTAGCTTCATCTAATTCCATCCATTCCTCCAACCACTTTTGTAGTGATGCATCTTCTGTCATCTTTGTATTTTAAGCAATGAATATGCTCGGTACTGCAAATTTAGTTGGTACCACGGCTTCTCGTCCTTATACCAACTGGAAAGGTATTTTCTTGTGTGATCGCTTGACTGTCATTCTGTATGCCCATAGTGTGGCTCGTACATGCTCATCCCAGTCTCGAGTTTCTAAACATATCTTGGTTAGTCCCTTTTCAAGTATCTTGTTGAATTCTTCAACCATCCCCTTAACCTAAGGGTAGTATGGGCTGCTCTTATGATGCTGGACTAGGAAATTCTGTAGGAGGGACACAACTATTTCGTTTATAAAATGAGTCCCTTGGTCGCTTTTCAAGATTTTTGGGCATCCAAACCTTGATATGATGTTTTCAAAAATGAACCTCATGGTTGTGTCTGTTGTGCAATCTTTCCCTAGTGCTACCTTTTCCAATCATGTGAGATATTTAATAGCTGTGATGATATATCGTGCTTGATAATGACGCGTCGGTGGGTTGATTGGCCCAATGAAATAAACTTCCCACTTCTCAAATATATTCATTGTACATACCTGCTGTAATGGTAATTCATCATGATGAGATGGTTTTCCAACTCTCTGACACACATCACACCCTTTTTCATATTCTTTGGCATCCTTGCAGAGTGTATACCACCATAACCCTTATTGTAATACCTTCCTCACCATTTCTTTTCCTCTGACATGCCATCTCGTGACTCTAGAGTAGCACTCGCATAGGACATCTTTCCTTTCATGTTGGAGGAGACATCGTCGCAAGACTTGATCGAGGCCCAACTTATATAGATGTCATGCGATCAACTGATAATCAGTTGATCGTACCACCATGTGTCTCTCTTGCGTCATCATATGTCCCTCTGAAAATTTCCCTGTGCCCAAAAAAGTTGTGATTTCCTCTAAGTAATCAGGTATTTCTTCAATGCAGAATAAATCAGCGTCTGGTAGTTGATTATCTAGGGAGCCCCCAGTTTCCCTTGATTCCAGTCTAGAGAGATGATCTGGTTCCACGTTCAACCAACCTAGTTTAATGATAGACTTGAATGAAAACTCCTGGAACAATAGTAGACACCCACATATGCTTTCCTCTAAGACTAGCTTGTTGACCAAATTTTTTAATGTTGAGCAATCTGCAAAGAGTTTGAATGGAGCTCCAAGTAAATAGTGATGAAACTTTTGCAAGGATTACACCATGGCTAGTGCTTCTCTCTCGATCGTGGTGTAGTTATTTTTTGCAGTCGAAAACTTCCTACTTGCAAAGTAGATTTGATAATCCAAGTTCTCTTCTCCTGGTTGCACCAACACTACCCCTAGAGAAATTCCTGATGCATTGATGTGTACATGGAATTGTTAGTTCCAATCTGGGTATTCTAATATGGGCACATACCAACTTTTCCTTTAGGAAGTTCAACAATGATTGACAAGTCTCCATCTAGTTGAATGCTTCGCCTTCTTGAGTAGCTTCTCCATGGGAGTGGTTATGGATGCATAGTTGTGGATGAATTGGCAATAATACCCTATGTTGCCCAGCACCGATTGTAACTACTTCACATTAGCTGGCGATCCATGTTTACAATTTCCACAACCTTTGTAGGGTCCACACAAACACCATCTTTGCAAACGATGTGGCCTAGGAACGTACCAAATGGAGCTAGAAAGATACACTTCTTCGGGTTTAGGGAGATTTGTAGATGTCTGCACCAATCGAATATTACTCTAAGTAAGTTGGCATGCTTCTTCAATAAGTTGTAAACTTTCCAATCATCCATGTATACCTCCAAGAACCGGTGAATGTTGTCTTTGAAAGTAGTGATAACAATTCGAGAGAACATAACAGGTGCATTATTTAGGCCAAAAGGCATGACGTGGTATGTGTTTGAGCCCCATTCTGTGGTGAACATTGTTTTCTTCTTGTCCTCCTTTTCTATTCGAATTTGATGGTACCCTGAGAACCCATGTGCGAAGGAATATGCTTCATTCCCTGCAACATTATCCAAGACCTCATCACTAAAAGGCATGGGGAATGGGTCATGGACACAATCGTTATTGAGGCTGCAGTAGTCTACACAAACCCTTATTTCTATGGCATCCTTTTTATTTTGGATCACTATTGGTCTGATCCATTCTGATTCATCTACTAGAAAGATGAGTCTTGCCTCCAGCATTTTATCTATCTCCTTCTTGACCTTTTCTTTTATTCTTGGGTTAAGCCTATATGGTTTGTGCTTCACAGGCTTGGCATCAAGATTTAACACAATTTCATTTCTCTAATATCTCCTTTGATTACCTTTGATTATGTGACTAAATATAGGAATAAATCCTCATACTCACGGAATAGATCAAGAATTTCCTTAGTCGTGTGCTCATCCTAGTAGTCTGCTATTTATACCATCATTGGTTTTTCCTCCATCCCGATGTCATGCTTCCACAAATTTGTTAGAAGAAAGTGGGGGGAATCTATTATCGGTCCCTCTTGAATATCCCTTTCTCCTTCAATCTTTTGAAATTTCAGGTGCCTCAGTCCCTCTAGATCATCCTCCTCTAGATCTACACTCACCATCCCGCAAGCCATGGACTCTGGGTACCTTGACTCATAAAAGTATTGCAGGAACGTTTCATCAATGCATCCTTCCCATAATTTGCTTGATGTGAAGAGTATTCTTTTGATGGCATACAGAGCCTCAGTTAACCATATGTCATTATCTTTGAATGAAAAACATATTCACAGTTGTTTAGTCAATGCGTTCCAGTCTCCATTTTGTCTTCAAATTCATTGTTGTATGTACCATGCCTGCAGGACTGTACCCAGGGTGTGTACAAACATGTGTACCCATAGATCCTTCAAGATTTGTCCCCTATTCCATTTGTATTTGCAGTGTTCTAGGTGTTGTCGAGGATACAAATCCCCCCTGTATTTTACACTCTCTCGCAGTTGGTCCCCTTCCTGCCTGAACCTTTCTCTCATGGCCTGCTTGATCTTATCCCAATAATGAAAGGTGTTGCAGTGAGATCCCCACCACTATGTTGGGGTTGCTTGCACTGCAATGTCCAAAAATAGTACCTTGTGTCTTTCCCTTATGTTTGTATCAACCTTACTTAGAAATATGTCTATTAAATCTATGTCATGGAAAGTATGATAATCACATACCTTTGTCTCAATCTAGTTGATACGACATATTGTAGCGCATTGTCTTGTATTGACTTTGTATCCTCCTTACTTCCAAGCATCCCACACAACCTTGGAGCTAACCTTTGTTCTTTGTATACTCCTCTAGTTGACTAACCCCTCTGCCATCTGATTAATGTAATCTTCCCTCCTCCCTCGTATTAATCGGTAGAGCTAGTCTAGTGTTCCAGGTTCATCTCGAACATCTACTAGTTCCGTGAATGTTGGCCCTTGGTATGGATCTTGTGGTTTTATTACTCATGTCCTTCGACCTCAAATATCATCAAATCCTTCTTTAGATTGATGACAACATAATTCTCATAAGCCCAGTCAATGCCAAGAAATTTTGGGTAAGGATCTTTGTTCCCAATTATATCTATTACCTAAAATTTTCTGTGTGTCTTCACCCCTTCAACAAATACTTCCACATCTTCCAACCTTCCTACGGGAATAATGTAGTAATAGTTAGGCATTCACAACTGGATTGGTGAGTAATTAAAATTTGGTTTTCCAAGTGCCTCCCATGTTTTCCTGGGTAGAATGTTAATGTCTAGACCCAGGTCCAACATTGTATCTTTGATCTGGAATCCTGCCACTTGTGCGTCAATTCAAAACTCCCTGCCTATTCTTTTCTTCTTCCTTCAAACTCTTCTTGTGTGCTTCTTTGGTAGATTTTTTGAGATTCCTTCTCCCCTAATTTATCCTTTCAGAATAACTGCTTTTAGAATCCTACATAGCTCTTCTAACATCTGATCATTGTCAAAAATATGCAAGAACAAATTGAACCATTCCTTAATCGGGTGGGAAACAGTGGGCTTTGCTAAATTTGGCACCTTGTCCTTCTGATATTCCACCAAGTTTTTGAACATTTTTGTTACCTCTTAATAATATTGTTTCCATTGTCTAGGGTCGTATGATTGTTTTGGGGAATATAATCGAATAATCGATGGTTTCTCTGGCACACCCTAGTTCGCCCTCATCTTCTTTTCTCCTCTGGTTACTATGTTTATATTACATAGTGGAATTATTTCAGTAACCCTTGGTTCTGCTTTGATCAAATTAGTTCCCCTTTTCCTGGTTCACTCCTCCCATCTTGTGATCAACTCAAGGAAATCCTCTATTGCGTGTGCATTAACTTGGCATTAAGAGCACCAAGTTCTTCTTGGAAGAGGAAACTCCATGGAAACGTGTCCCTCCTATTCACAATTGCATCATCTCATAGGTCCCCTACCCCCTATTCTTCCTCCTCTCATTCCCCCTCCCCAACCTTGCCCTTCGTGAGCAGTCTCATTCATCTTGAAAGTCGACCAATCTAGTTGCTCTGCTAGTGCATCCAGTGCTCGATGATGGTTGGTGTGGTGAGTCGTGGATGCACAAAAATCACAGTAGTTATTGTTTGGTATGGTTGAATACTTTTTCAATATTGGTCACAACCAAGGTGAGTATCCATAACTCCTACAAACCTCACAATCCTCAGGTTGGTTTTAGCCCGAAAATTCACCTTACAATGCCACTTCCTCAACCCCAGCTGTAAGCAGAGCCCCCGATGGTCCGGTGGGCCTCGATGTAGAATTCATGCCTCTTACCTTCAGGAATTCAATCGTGACATGACCTTCAACCAAACAAAGGGTGCACCACATGTTGGGTCTTACTACGCGGACTAGATGTAAGTCTTTCAATTTCCTTATTAAGTTAGCTATCTGGTGCTGGATTCCCATGATTGATGGGTCTTGTGACCCTGCCCCCCTTGATATTCATGTGAGTATCCTACCATCACCTCAATGTGAGTTTCCTACTCCATAGCATCCTACAGGGTCTCAATCTTCTCTTGTGTTAAGGGCGTTCAAGTAAAGGGTAGGAGTGCCTTGATAAACAAATCCCTCTTGTGATTGCGATCTATGGTGTAACTTAGCTTGCCATTCACATCTTTCAATATTTGCATCAATTCCTAAGCAGACTCTCCATCATGCTTCTTTATCTCCCATAACTCTGACATCCCTTGCTGGTCTATCTGTGGAAGCTTGAATTCCTATAAGAAGCTCTTCTTGATGTCATTCATCGTCGAATTCTAGTTTAACCATGCCCATTTGATAAACCATCTCAGGGCTCTCTCCCTAAGGATTGTCTGGAATTCAATAAACTTCACATTGTCTGGAATTTGGTGAGCTCTCCATATAGCTTCACATAGGTAATAGTGTTGCTACACATCCTCATTCCCTCAACTAGAGAACTCCATGTATCTGGTCGAGGATCCTCCCATTCTGGCTTGAGCGCATGTTAGAAGCACAAAGCCTTGGGTCCCAAGTAGTTGAGATCCTTGCAATCCTAGATTATTAATACTACTATTCCCACTACTATTATAGGTACCATAATCTATTTTATATCTAACATGCACACTATGTATCCGTATTGCTTTAAGAAACTTAGCAACAAATTTACAAAAATTGTTCTAAAGTACCAGGGAAGGTTAGGGTAAATGCTACATGAGCTTTGGGGGGTCGAATGCTTGATTTCATCTGGCACGTTTCCCTCCACAAAAAATTGTCTCATAACATCACACGTGTCATCTTCCATCTCTTCCTCGAGATTATTGCGACCACTTCCATTAGACACCTCCCCCGCAACTAGGGAGGGAGGGATCCTACCACCTTCCAGGCTTCTGTCTAGCCCATCTATCTCTATTCCTTTCTTTTAGTTCTCCATTATCTCATCTTTTCCTTCTAGACCCCTCAACACTGCTCCTACTTGGTGTGGTCCCTCTGCATGCACCTTCATTTCCCACATGGCCCTTTCCTACCACTTTTCTTCTATCAGTGCCCTCCTCTACACTCTCACTTCCCTATCCCTTCGTGAGTCTTCTACATCCATCCTTCTAGTGGCATCACAGCCCCCCATTCAATAGCATTTCCACCCTTTGATCCTTCCCCCAACACTGGGGTTTTACATTTTCATGCTCAAATCTTGGAAAGAAATTAAACCTTCTTCCACCATCAGAATTTTAATCCAAAGAGGTAGTTCCTTCAACAATTTTCCCCTCAGCCTCGATATGAACACAACATCAACCTTTGATAAGGATTGATAACTTTCTACCATGAACTTGACCATGTATCCCTCTATAGTAGTTTGTACCAAAACTTATACCACTCTTATAGGACCGGTGTCCAGGTGGTGGAGCGTTGCAAGACCAGTGGGGCCCCAAACACGACGAGATGGTTGTTTTCCTTTTAGCCAACCCTTCACTTGTAATCTCCACAACCAATTCTGTATTTCCTCTGGGAACTTACACCAAAATATCTTGTACTTATCACTTGTAACTTCTGAGTACAAGATCTCATCGTTCACCTTAGCAACAATCCAGCATCGAAGGACATCTTGATGTGATACAAACCGATCCACTTGGTCATCCCACCATTTTCCTATTTCTTTCTTAAAAATCCTCAATACCATATTATGAACCCATCTTTTTTATTTTAGGTCCAGACAACGAAACCATTTGTTGGCACGAAAATGACAACAGGGAAGAGACCCTGAGTTCAAGTTCAAGGGGCCAACAAAGTTCCCCTGTAGTCTAGGACAATGTTGACATTTTAACCTTACCTGGAAGGCAAGGAGTCTCACCCGAGGCATGCCACAACTGAAGCTAGATGGGGCTAGATGGGGTATCAAGGAAGTACAAATAACATACAACAATAGGTCATCAAACTCAATTCTATGTACTATCCAATACTATCATTCTACTCATACCATCATAGGAAATTATCTAGCTATTAAGGAACACAACTATACAATAAGGAACCCAAAATTCTTCTTTCATTAACCTGAATATAAGAGAGTATATGATAGAGTATAAAAGTCTCGAATCCTGTTCATCAAATACACAAAGAGTACTTTTTCATAGAACACAACAAAAAATAATGGACATAAGCAGAGTAGAGGACAGTCCTAGCCTTTCTGCAACTGATTCGGCTCTCAAGATCCTCTTCTTGTTCACTCCCTTCATCAACAACCCCTTACTTGTGCTATTTTTTTCCTTTTATCCTTTGCTTTGCATTCCCACTGCAAGTTCTTCTCGGTTTCCTTCTATTTCCCTTTCTTGGTTGGTTCTATACTCTTATGCCACCTTGCCGCAACTATCCATTCACTCCTAGTTCCAGTCCCTTTCCTTTAGCTCTCAGCTCCGCAACTCAAACCATTGTCCCCACCACCTGTTCTCTACCTTTCTTCTAGTCAAAATCCAAAATTCAAAATGAAGCCTCCAACAAAGGGTTATGTACTCCCCAGCACAGGCACCATTTTGCTGTGCAAGAAATCCTTTTTGTGGACATAAATGATCCCTCTAGCCCTATGGGAGGATCTAGCAACTAAAAAAGACAACTACATGCAATCTTTCCTAATTCACACTAGAAAATAAAGAGGATAGATCTCCCACCTCTCTCTGATGCTAATGCCCTTTATGTCAACCTTGATTCTTTGGCTTCCAAGCCCACAATCTCCTCTTCGCTAGTGTAGATGAGTGCCTACAAGAAAGATCAAGTGGAGACAACAAAACTATGCAAAGTGTAACATTTTCTAATACAATTTATGTAATATATCAAGGAGTATTACAATAAATGGACAATAATTGACACTTTTTTGGAAATAAAACATATATTATATTATTAATAGTTGAAAAAGGGAGAGTTACAACCCATGAAGCCTTGATGTTGGAAGCCTACTTCAAGTGAGATTCCAAGTCCAAGCCTTAGACTTCACAAATTTTATAGCAGCTACAACCACCCCCCAAAATTTCTCCTTAGCCTATTTTGGACCCTCCCTACCAACCTCCACAGTAGCTTGCCTTGTTTCATCAAGTCCTCAAGCTTTAGTGCCTTTCTTCCTCCAAGGCAACCTATCGATCACAGTTTGATCTTTTTCCTTTGCATGCTGCTCACGCAAACTTGGTCCAATTGTAGGCTGAGAAGCTTTCAAGTGAAATTTGCACATTTCTGGAGGGAAACCAACCATTCCCTCTAGGAATTGTGCAATTCCTTCTGATAACATGCTGGGTTCCAAGATTGTGCAATCCTGTCGGCCAACCCTCCCAGTAGGAATTGTGCAATTTTTCCCATCAATAAGTAGTTCA
Source organism: Pinus taeda (assembly GCA_000404065.3). Classification (NCBI taxonomy): domain Eukaryota; kingdom Viridiplantae; phylum Streptophyta; class Pinopsida; order Pinales; family Pinaceae; genus Pinus; species Pinus taeda. The sequence continues at coordinate 11,073 of APFE030335424.1, read as the reverse complement.
ACATAGGATTTGCACAAATCTAGGCAACATTCAACCAGTAGGCCAAGAAATTGTGTAATCTCCTAGGGTATTTAGCCCAGCTTATAGTCAGAAATGCACATTTTTCTCCAGCAGTCGAGCAGTCGCTTGCATGTGTAGCTGAGTCGACCAATTCCCTCTGGGACTGAGAAAAAATGACCTACATGCATAGGCTATTTCTCCCAAGGTAGCATGCAAAGGCATCCCTTGTTCCATGGATCTATGTTTAGCGGTTGGAGGTTACATGCAAGGAGTAATTCGAAACCTCCTTCCAAGTGTTGCTTCCCATAGATTTGTGGCATGTGCATCATAACCTCGATGTTATAAAAAATCATCAACCGGACACTGCAGATCTCATTCCTCACATCAAACTATTATCTCTGACATCCCATATCACATCTAGGAGCAGTCGACACATTTAGCTCAGTTGTTTTGGGATAAGCTCACTTCCCATGCCTTGTGTTGCATTTCTGTCGCTTTTTGGGTTTTCATTTGTATGAGTACTATTTTCTTTATTTCTTTGAATGCTTGTTGTCATTTACATATATTCTAGCTTGTCCTAGCTCTATTTCAATTTTTTTTGCTATCTCACTATTGTCACATGCATGAAACTATTTTGCATAGACGTTTTCCCAACCGGTGAATGACCTCACCCACATGCATGTTAATCTGTTTGTTCAATCCTCCATTCATGTTTTGCATGCACTATTTATCACTTTTGCTATCACTTAGTCTCGCCATGCATGCCATCGACTTACTTGCTTTAAGTTGACCATCGGTGAGTCGGGCCAACCTTGGCCTGATCTCTGCCTTCACTAAGGCTGCATTACACAATCTGAAGAAGGAAGGTTCACCTTTCTCTCCATATTTTCCCAATCTGGCCCAACACTGGCCTCTTGGATTGAATTGTGCATTTCTAGAGGTCAATGGCTACTTGGCCCAAAAATTTGCACAAATTTGTCCCTGGGTCAACAGTCTTTCCTAGCTATAATTGTGCATTCCAAAACCCCAGCATCCAACTACCCAACTGGATTGTGCATTTTACAGTTCCAGGAGTCAGTTAGTCTCCCAGCAGCCCAAGTTGTGCCTTGTGCAGTCTTGGCAATCAATCTCCTGACCTCCTCACTGAAATTGCACAACCTTCATGATCATTCACCTAGGTGTGTTGTGGGTCAGTTTTCATGTTCATTTTTGTTTTTGACTAACAAATTTCTTGCAATGAGTGTTTCCATGTCTCTAGGTATCATAGGTGTTCATCTGACTCTCAGTAGTATAGGCACAATGGTTTCCAAGAGAGCAGAGTCAAAGACACTGTTCAGAGCACACTTGGGGATGCAGTTGATCAAGTGTCCATGGGCTTAGCTACTCACAAAGACATCAAGTTGTTCATGGACTAGGGCATCAAGCAAAAGCATCACAGTGAGCAACATCATGAACATCAGCTAAAGGCATCATACCAAATGCAGTGAATGTAGTGGATGCAAGAGGAAGGTTGTTGACAACATAGAGGCAGAACAAAGTTGCAAGGTCAAGCAGATCCACTGATAATGAAAGCAACTTTGGAGACTCGGACTATGAAGTGATGACATGATATGAATATCGCGCGAAGGCACAAGATAGAACAAAGAAGGAGTTGCATGTGCTGAAGTAGCAACTCAGGAAGAACATGAAGCTGCACAGACTGCCCATGAGTTGCAGTAGGAACATGAACAACAGTGGGCACAACATGCAATCATGGATGAAACTATGCCAGTACAAGTTAAGGATCCATCCCAGCAGCTGATACATAGAAAACATTGTGAGCAGTGTTGTTGATCTCATGCAAAGGACTAGTAGCATGCATGTTGTTGAGCGCACGCATTCAATCCAACCCATTCAACACACTCACTAAGGCGAAGACAAGAAAAAGTCCAACCAAGGTTGAACATGCACTTCGGTAAGTTGATGTGCATGACCACCAACACACACTTGAATATCAACACAAACATTATGCATTAGTGTGTTTCTGCTCAATTGTACCCAAGAAGACCATGCACATTTTAGTAGATGAGTTGGATGAAGAGGTCGAACTAATGCACTGGTCACAACGAAGACAAGAGTTTGCTTTAGCAAGATGTCGCCATGAGGTGCATGCACACCATCATGGACAACCAAGCTTGGCATCAGCTCACCGACTTCACCATCACAAGCATGTGATAGAGTTGGTCTCACCATAGTGGACCAAGTGTTAGTGATGTATTGCAAGGCTTGCTCAAGTTGTGTTGTCTCACATGAGTACATGTGCATTGTAATGTTGAGTCATGTCAAGTGTAAGTCGAGTGTCAACTGTTGGATGTAACAGTCATAGAGTAGGTGAAGATTTGTGAGGGTAGTTGAACTGTCACAAAGGGGAATGTCAAGGGCCAGCCCACCTTTTTCTATAAATAGTCCCTCATAACTCATTGTATAGGCTTTTGGTCAGCCAACCTTCTACTAAGACTATCTTGAAGAAGGCTTGGACAGTATTATAATGCGCCTTGGCTTCTCCACTGCACGAAGCTAGTACATCTCTTTGGAGGAGCTGGTGGATGTGGTTGTAACGTTCTACTGATAGGGCTAGAAGGTTTACATGGTGTATTGTATGATTGTGACTTACACTTCTTTATATAATAAAAGCCAACACATTTTCATGCATATGTTGTTACTGTAGTTGGATTGTTCCGGCTGCCTTAATGATGTATGTTGTTTAACTTATGTACTTGCATATGAACTCTTTCACATGCAATTATATGAATCTTGTTGTTAATGTGTTGCATATGTTGTTAATATTTTCACCGTTCGTGTTGAGTGTTATAAAATTATATATTACGGAGCAATGGAACACATAAAATATTGCAGAAATATAAACACAGAAAACACATAAAACAAGAGAGACACAGATATAAGTGGTTCACCCAGTTTGGGCTACATCCATGGAGAAACAACTAGCCCTTCTTTTATTATATTATCTAGCAAACTGAAGAGATACAACCTACAACAGATCCGCTATAACACCCTCTTTGCTCTCAATCTCCTCTCTCTGCCTCACTTAGAATACATACATACATAGACGCAATAAAATTCCCATATATAGTGAGGGGTTTCCTTTTAGGGAAAACAACCCTAAATTAAACATAACTTCTACCATCATATCATCTGCCTAATGAACAACCCAAATTGACTAGAAATTACTAGACTTTTACAAGGCAATTTTACATCTATTTTTTTTGGCTTTGGGGGCACTGCCCCCATACCCCTCAGCCCGGGGGGGGTTAGCCCCCCTAGACCCCCATGGGGGGGACAAGTCCCCCCCACATGGAGGGGTGTACAATCTTCCTGGGGTATACATCCAGCTGAAACCTTTGAATACAGAATATAATCAGGCTCCACACCCAACAATCTCCCAGTTGGAGACTGATTATAGTAACTCCACCAATACTTCATTTGCTAGACAATCACTCCACTTTGGACTTGGCTATTTCTCATCTTCTTCATCATACTTGAAGACCAATTGAAACTGAGAATTTTTATTTTCCCCTGGTTACAACTTTTGTTAGCATATATGCAGGATTCTAGCTAGTGTGTATCTTTTCCAGCTTCAACTATCCATCTTCCAATGCTAACCGTATGAAATGGTACTTGAGCTGTGTATTTTTAGTCTTGGAATGAAATGTAGCGTTCTTTGCAAGATGTATGTCACTCTGGCTATCACTATATAACTTTCCCAACTCCTGCTTCTTACCTAATTCATCTAGAAACCTTTGTAACCAAATCATTTCTTTACTAGCCTCTGTCGCAGTAACATACTCTGCTTCTATTGTTGACAATGCAACAACACTTTGGATTTTTGAAACCCAACTGAAAACTGTTCCACCTACAGTAAATACATATCCTTTAGTACTCCTCCTGTTATCTCTATCAGCTACCATATCTACATCAATGTATCCCTATAGAGAAATGTTTGAACCACCAAAGCATAATGCTTGATTTGTGGTACCTCTCAAATACCTGAGAATCCACTCACTACCTTCCATTTTTTCCTGTTGTTTCATGTACCGCTTACAACTCCCACTGCATGGCATATCAGGCCTTGTGCGAGCCATGCATAATTAAGCTTCCAACGCTGATGATATGGAACTTAGACATATGCGCATTTCTTCCTTCGTCTTTGGCCATGCCTTCTTACTTAATTTGAAATGGTAGCCAAAGGTATACTAACTGGTTTTGATTCGCATATTACTTTTCAACCATTTCTATGTCTCACTTTGATATGTTATTTGCGATTCTTTCTGTTTAATTTATTCTCATACAAGGATTTTTTTGCAACACCCAAATCCTTCATTGCAAATGAGTTTGCCAATTTTCTTTTAAGCACATTTATTTTCTGCATGTTAGAACTTTAACAAAGGCATTCTCTACATACAATAATATAATATAGCTGCCATATTTTTCTTTTGAGATAAACACATGACAGCATGACATCTAGTATAACCTGTTCAGACATAAATGTCAAATTTTAGATGCCACTGCCTTGGAGATTGTTTAAGCCATCAGCTCTTCTTCAATCTGCACACTGTTTTTCCTTTCCCTTTTACCTCATATCCTTGTGGCTACTGCATATATATCTCTTCCTCCAAATCCCCATGGAGAAAGGCTGTCTTTACATCTAACTTCTCAAGATGCAAATCTGCAATTGCTACTAGACTTAAAATAGTTCTGATTGAAGTCATTTTAACAACAGGAGAAAATATTTCATCAAAATCAATACCTTTCTTCTGTGCAAACCCATTTACCACAAGTCTAGCTTTGTACCTTTTTCTACCGCCATCTTCTTCCTTCAAATTGTAAACCCATTTATTCTGTAATGTTGTTTTACCTGCAGGCAACCTGACTAAGTCCTAAGTCTAGTTATGTGCTAAGGAGTCCATCTCTTCTTTCATGGCTTTCTCCCACTTCTTCCTGATTTCTACCTGCATTGCTTCTTCATAACATTTTGGTTCACCAGAATTAATCAACAATACATAATATAATAAAGGAGTATCGTTCAGGGGGTCTACTTATCCTGGTAGATCTTCTAACACCACTTTCAGGTGTTTTAGGTTCTTGTTGCTATTGTGGTTGTTCTTCTAGCTGTTCATCATTATGATTTTCAAGCACCATCACTTTTCCTGTGATATCATCAAGCATTGTGTATTCTTTGTTTTCTCTTTCTTGTTTCTTTTCCTGCAGCTGATCCTTATACAAAACCTTTTCATTGAATTTGACATCTCTGCTCCTAATGATTTTGTGTTTTTCATAATCATAAAAGCGATAACCAAAATCATTAACACCATATCTAATAAAGGTACATTTCTTTGATTTTGCCTCAAGCTTTGTTCTATTTTCTTTATTAATGTGGACAAAGGCTTCACAACCAGAAGTCTTCAAAAAGGAGTCGTTTAAATTTTTACCTATCCATGCCTCCTCTGGAATACCACCATCCAAGGAACTTGAAGGCCTTCTATTTATTAGATAAACAGTAGTATCTATAGCATCTGCCCAAAATTGTAAAGGCAATCCTGCATGTAATCTCACGCACCTTGCACATTCCATGATTGTCCTATTCATCCTTTCTGACACGCCATTTTCTTGTGGTGTTCCTCGAACTATCTTCTCTCTACAAATTCCATTCTCTAAACAGTACCTATCAAACTCTTTACTACAATATTCACCTACATTGTTTGATATGAGACACTTCAACCTTTTCCCTGTCTCATTTTCAACCGAAGCTTTCCATTTCTTGAAAGTATCAAATATATTAGATTTATTTCAAATACAATAAATCCAGGTTTTTCTTGTTGCATCATCAATAAAAGTAACATAATAACAAGAGCCACCAAGAGATGATACTTGAGCAGGTCCCCATACATCTGTATGCACAAGCTCTAATTTTTCAATCTTCTTTTCTTTCCCAACTCTAAGGAATTTGAATCTCTTCTGTTTTCCATAAACACAATTCTCACAGAAGTCCAAATCAACATTCTTCAAACCCGGCAGCAAATTCCTTGAGTGAATAACCTTCATCCCCTTCTCACTCATGTTTCCGAGCCTATGATGCCATAATGTTGCATCTACTCTTTTGGAAGTTAAAGCATTAACAGAGTTAGAAATACCATTGCATGAATACAATTTACCAACCTTTTTGCCTTTTTCTATTACCAGGGCTCCTTTGGTGACCTTCGAAGCTTTATCTGTGAAAGTTGTCACACAACGTTCACCGCCTAACTGCCCTGTTGAAATCAGATTTTTCTTCAGATCTGGAACATGCCTTACCTCCTTTAGTAGCCATTGGTTTCCATTCTGTTGTTTTACAAGAACCTTACCTATTCCAACAATTTTACAGGGTTTATCATCACCTAAACGGACTTGTCCAAAATCTTCTTGAACATAGTTATGAAAATATTTCTTATCAGGTGTGGCATGGAATGAGGCCCCTGAATCTACCACCTAGGAATCAATAATATTTTCAAAAGAAAGAATCAAAGCATCTTGTAACAACTCACCTATCACATTTGCTTCATGATTGTTTTCTTGTTGTGCATCTCCTTCTTTTCCCTTTCGAGATCTACAGTGTTTCTTTAGGTGTCCTTTCCTTCCTCATTTCCAGCACACTATCCCCGATCTGGACTTGAATCTGCCTCTCCTTGATTTACTACGATATCCTGAGCTCTTTCCTCATTCCATTTTTCTTCCTCTAGACTCTGCATTGAAAGCATTACCTGATGTCTCACCGGAGCTTTTCCGTCGCATTTCCTCGCTAAGGATAACACCGACAACATCATCAAACTTTAAAGTACTAGATCCAAAAACAGAGTTACTAATGGCCATTACTAAACCATTCCAACTTTTTGGCAATCAGCACAAGAATAACAGGGCTCTAACTTCATCATCAAAGTTTACCCCTACAGAACTTAACTGACTTGTAACTGTATTAAAATCATTTAAATGATCAGCGACAGATCTACCCTTCAACATCTTCATATTAAATAAACGTTTCATAAGAAATACCTTATTTGACAATGAGGGTTTTTCATATAGTTTGACTAATGCTGACATTAAACCCTGTGTTGTCATTTCCTTTGAAATATTAAACGCTACCGACACCACTAGGCACAACCGTATTGTTCCAAGTGCCTTTCTGTCAAGAATATCCCATTCTGTGTCTATCATACAGGTCGGCTTCTTTGTCTTTCCACTCAATGGTAGGTATAGATCTCTCTGATACAGATAGTATTCCATCTGCATCTTCCATAGTTGGTAGTTTTGGCCGTTAAATGTTTCGACCCTAAACCTACCATTTTCCACCATTTCTCCCACTCGAACCACGAATCCTTCTCTCCTACGAGTTTATCAGCCAAATAAACTTTTGGCTCTGAAACCAGTTGTTAGAAAATTATATATTACGAAGCAATGAAACACATAAAATATTGTAGAAATATAAACACAGAAAACACATAAAACAAGAGAGACACAGATATACGTGGTTCACCCAGTTTGGGCTACATCCATGGAGAAATAGCCAGTCCTTCTTTTATTATATTATCCAGCAAACTGAAGAGATACAACCAACAACAGATTCGCTATAACACCCTCTTCGCTCTCAATCTCCTCTCTCTTCCTCACTCAAAATATAGACATACATAGACATAATACAATTCCCTCATATATAGTGAGGGGTTGCCTTCTAGGGAAAAAAACCCTACATTAAACATAACTTCTACCGTCAGATCATCCGCCTAATGAACGGCCCAGATTGACTAGAAATTACTAGACTTTTATAAGGCAATTTTACATCTATTTTTCAACTTCGGGGGTGCTGCCCCAGAACCCCTGCTGGCCCCCATACCCCCCAATTGGGGGGGATTAGCCCCCCCCCCCTGCACCCCCCCATGGGGAGGGGTGTACAGTCTTCTTGGGGTATACATCTAGCTAAAACCTTTGAATATAGAAGTTAATCAAGCTCCACACCCAACATTGAGTGCTCTGTCAAACACCACACAGACCTTTATCTAAACCTTGTTATATAAAATGTCCACTCATCTCAGACTGATCCGTGAGTGTTTTTCAGGTTATCTTATGTTGTATGTTGGGATTGCCACATCCATGTCGACTGCTCTACTGGAAACTGTGCATGTCGTTTGTGTGGTGTGTTCCTAGTAGAGTTGGGACTAATCCCTTTCAACCTGGAACTCACCTTCACCTTCCTCCCCCCATTTGAAGTGTTGGAACCTCTCATCTCATTCCTTGACTCACTACATCAGTCACACCCTTACTACTAACAGAGTTATCTTACTTTCCTTTGTACGACATCGCAGTCAAGGCATTACCTTACAACCCACTGTTGGGACTCCTATACCAAATGGTCTAAGGTCTAATTGGGACTTCTTACCAGGGAGATATCCTTGACATGTTGGCAGGTCCAACACCATAAACATTTATAGTGCTAAAAGGAGGGCCTAATGACAAGTAGTGTCCTCTCATCTAGTTTTGAAACTTCGCATATCTTTCATGGAGTCTTGCATTCTTCTTCCCTCGAGGTGTTTTTCAAATCATGAAGAGGTATCCATCTCGGGGAAGCTTTTCAATCTCTTTTCCACTCACACTTACGATGATGAAGGTGAAGTGGCCTAGCCTGAGCACTTACATAAATTCCTTTCCATGATTTATGAGGAATATGAATTTACTGATGAACAGGAAATATGTTGCTTGCCTTCACACTTCACGAATCCCCATTTCATTGGGTGCTCAACCTACCAAATGACACCATGCACTCATGTAAGAAATTTTGTGACCTTATTGAAGACATGTTCCATCATTTTGATCCAGACCATCTTGACTGAAAACTGTTACAACAACAGAGGGCTCCGCATGAATCCATTATTGATTTTTTGCAGCGCTTCCGTGACTTACAATTTCAAGCTCCGAAGAGCCAGATGAAGTTCGCTTATCTTTGGGACTGGTTCAAGTGTTGTCTTAAGAAATCTTCCATCCCAAGAGAAATCTTGATGTCAAACCTCGCTCAACCTTCTTTTTTGATGGAACTGCACAATCCCATGCATGAGAAGGCACTATCTCAACAGACTATCTGCCTCCCTTTAATTCAATAGTTCCACCATGGCCCAGTGATGCTGAGGATCATGTTCGCACATCTGTTCATTCTTCACACCCTCCCAACATCACTCCACTGAATTTTTGTGCAAATTTGGTTGTTATTCCTTTGAGTTATCATATGTCTTCTTTTCTCCTACCTCTGTCTTCTCACCCAGGTGTTCCACCAGATGATGTTGTCTTGTGTTCGTCCATTCTGGCCTCTTCATTTGTTGTGAATGAGGAACAAACCACTGACGGAGTTGGTGTTGCACAACCAACATGTGCTGTCATTCATGAAGAGTATGAGTGTGAGCTTGAACATCAACACTTGACGAAGGATGACTCCCTTCCATCCAATCCCCCTTTGTTCCTTCCTATCTTCTTTGGTGAACCTTCCATCCATGATTTTGCATGTGTCTCTTCATCTACAAATGCACTCATTGTTGATCACTCGTAGGACTCACTGGATGCTAGTCCATCATTCGACAATAGATAGGATAAGTTATTCATTGAAGATCCACTTGATCCTTCATCTGTATTTTCTAGAAACATAGAGGATGAGTTTTTTCACTTTTCATCTACCCCTTTGTTTGATTCATTTGATCATGAGGATGCCAAATAATTCATTGATTTTTCTTATCCTAGCAGTTGTGATCCATTTTCTTCCATTTTTGGTCACGATCATGAATCTATCATAGTTGATCTTTCGAAGCCTGCAGTTTATGATGACCTACCTGATGAAGAAGTTGAGACACCCAAGACTGTCGAGGCACTTCAGCCCGAGCTGATGGTTATGTTAGGTCCTTGCTCTCTTGGGGTTAGTCTCACTTTCGATCATGAAACTGTTTAATCACCCAAGGCTCCTCAACACTCATCCTATGCATTGAAGATCCATCTCACACATAGATCACACTTCCTCCACTCGAACATTGCTAATGCATTGGAGTAATATTACATTGCAAGCACTCATACGTGACGCAAGTTATCTTTGTTTCTTTTGTTTACTTGCATGTCTCAGTCAAGAGTGTGTTTTTTTCTTCAAAGTTGCACATAGTGTCACACAGCACCATGATAAGTCCACAGATTGTCTATCATGCACATGCACTCACTTATGTCCTATGGTCACTTTGAAACACAAAGTGTGATTGTCTTCACTATCATATCTTTCTTGTATGCTGGTCCACACAACTGGATTACTTTTGGACCAAGCCTTCACTCACATGGGTCTACCAATGCACCGATGGTTGCATTGGAAGTATCACTTCACATGATCAGGCCCATGCACCATTAGTGTAGGAGTAGGAGTAATGTTTGATTTCAATTGTTTACTTGCATGCTTGTTTGCTTTCATGCTTTGTTTACTTGTTTGCGTGCTTTCTTGTTTGCTTACTTGTTTTTCTTTCACTTTTACTTCTGCTCCTTCTTTGCTTTGTTGTTTGTTTCATTCGTTCGTAGGTTAGTTTTCATGAAACCATATGTGACTCATGAAACAAGTTGGGTAAAGTACAAGAGGATTTGTACAGCTATCGCTACTTGGTTATTTATCATCTTGCCTATATATGATGAACTTGTTACTCTTATTCCATGATATGTCGAAGGAAAATACGTACTCTTTGAAGTGAACCTTGGTGTAAACAAAACGTGTGTGTGCTAACTAGTGTCATCTTCTTTAGTTGATTGTTTTTGGGTTAACCCTTGTCAGGGCAGTCAAGTAGAGTAAGGTGAGGGGGAAACCTTAATAGGCACATCAGAGATATAATAAACTAATTATTTGATGGAACAACCTCCTCTACTCTCAATAAGTTGGGATCCATCTTTTGCCTTTGAAATGAATGTGTTATGCACAGTAAAAATGAAAAAAATGAAAGAATGAAAAGTAAAAAATGAAAAATGAAAAATGAATAAGGT
>APFE030335423.1:62507-74150 GCA_000404065.3 Pinus taeda | reverse complement strand
GTACTATGTATCATTTATAGATGACTTCTCAAGGAATACACGGATATATTTCCTTAAGAAGAAATCTAAAGTCTTTGATAGGTTTAAAGAATTCAAGGCTTTGGTGGAAAACTAGATAGAGAAGAAGATAAAGGTGCTGAGGACAGATAATGGTGGAGAGTTTTGCAGTAAGGAATTTGAGTAATTCTGTAAGAAGTGTGGTATAGCATGGAAGAAGACTACTCCATATACACCTCAGCAAAATGGAGTTGCAGAAAGAATGAATAAGACGTTGATGGAAAGGGCAAGAATCATGCTCAGTGGTACTAGGTTAGGACAAGAATTTTGGTTAGAGGCGGTGGATACTGCATGTTACCTTGTCAACAGGTCACCTTCATCAGCGTTGGAGGATAAGACTTCATAAGAGGTATGGACTGGTAAGAAACCCTCTCTTTCACATCTGAGGGTATCTGATGTGATGCATATGTACATGTTCCAAAGGAGAAACGAACCAAGTTGGATAGTAAATCTGAAAAGTGCATCTTTATTGGGTATAAGGATGGTTTAAAGGGTTATAAGCTTTGGAACCCAGTAACAAGGAAGGTAGTGTACAGCCGAGATGTGGTGTTCAGAGTGGTGAAAGATGTTATTAAACATGAAGTCCAACCAAAAAAACCTGAGAAGATAGAGTTTGAGCTAAAGGAGGAACAATCAGACTCTATAGCAGAGAATGAATTAGAAGATGAAGAGCCACAAACTCCAGCTGTGAGAACATCAATTCAAGAAAGAAGGCAACTAGAAAGGTATAGTCCATTTGCTTTCTATTCAAATTTTGCTTTGTCTGTTACTGATGATGATCCCAGAATTGTGAAGGAAGCAGTGGATTGAAAGGATGGAAAACTCTGGAAAGAGGCCATGGTTGATGAAATGGCATCTTTGCACAAAAATGAGGCTTGGGATTTGGTGGAGTTTCCGGCTGGAAGGAAACCCATTTCCAGTAAATGGGTGTTCAAAAAGAAGACAAATGCAGAAGGAAAAGTGGAGAAATACAAATCTCAGTTGGTAGCAAAAGGTTATTCCAGGTGCCGGGAATTTATTTTGGTGATATTTTTTCTCCTGTTGCCAAGGTAGCTTCTATCAGATTACTTTTATCTGTTGTTGTTTCTTTGTATTTTGAGGTAGAATAGATGGACGTGAAGACAATATTTCTTCATGGCGATCTGGAAGAGGAGATCTACATGAAGCAACCTAAAGGCTTTGTGGTGAAGGGTAAGAAAGAACTGGTATGCATGTTAAAGAAGACTTTGTATGGGATAAAACAATCACCAAGGATGTGGTATCAGAAATTTGATACATTTATATGGGGACATGGCTTCACCAGAAGCAAAGCAGATCATTGTGTGTATTTTAAATTAATTGGTGACCATGTTATTTATCTGGTCTTGTATGTGGATGATATGTTGCTGGTTGGAAATGACAAAGAAGTTATCCAGGATTTGAAGACCCAATTGTCCTCCAAATTCGACATGAAAGATCATGGTGCTGTAAACTATATTTGGGCATGGAAATTAAAAGAGATTGGGAAAAGAGGAAGCTCTGGTTAAACTAGAGGGAGTATGTCGAGACAATATTATAGAGGTTTAATATGCAGGATAGTAAACTGGTGAAGGTTCCTATTCTTGTAGGTGTGAGGTTATCTGCTGAACAGTGTCCCAAGACACAAGAAGAGGAAGAGGACATGTCCCGTGTTCCATATGCAAGTGCAGTCGGTAGCCTGATGTATGCAATGGTTTGTACTAAACTAGACATTGCACATGCAGTGGGAGTATTGAGCAAGTTTATGTCAAAACCAAGAAAGGAGCATTGGACAGCAGTGAAGCGGGTTTTCAGGTATTTGCGTGGCATTAGTGATTATGGTTTGTGTTACTAAGGAAGACCAGGATTGGACAGAGTGTTAGATATTCGTGTCTTTGTTGATGCAGACTGGGCTGGAGATCTGGATCAAAGAAGATCTATGAGTGGGTATGTGTTTAACCTATTTGGAGGTGCAGTCAGTTAGATGAGTAAGAAACAATATGTAGTGGCACTATCAACTATAGAGGCAGAATACATGGCAGCCACTTATGCAAGCAAGGAAGCAGTTTGGTTGCAGAGATTGTGTTCAAGTATGGGGTTAGTACAAGAAGCTATAAGGATAGACTGTGACAACCAAAGTGCAATATTTTTAGCAAAGAACCATGCATATCAGTCAAAGACAAAGCACATTGATGTTCAGTATCACTTTATGAGGGATATGATAGAAGACAAAAAGGTGTTGCTGGTAAAGGTGGACACTTTGAAGAATACTGTAGATGCATTGACAAAATCTATGAGCTTTGAGAAATTCTCTTGGTGTAGAGAAACAATGGGTGTTGCAAGGTTGGATAAATGACTAAGCTTTCTTGTGCCCCCCTGTGGAAGGAAAATAACAAGTGGAAGAACATTGGGCTGTGTTATATTCTTTCCACGACTAGTCCATGTAGTTAACCAGGGGTTAGAGGGGGGGAGGTCATAGGGGGTTTGACGGGCACCCGTAACCCCACTTTATGGAGTTCGGGGCAATGCCCTAGAAAATTTTGGTTTTGGACCCTATGTAATGCTGGGCGGACCCACCTATGGTTTTGTGCATGATTTTCGCACATGTTTTTGGACACGATGGTTTTTGGTCCATGGTTTTGGACGCGATGGTTTTTCGATACATGGTATTGGATGCTTCGGCATGTATAAATATGTATTGTAACATTGAAAAGAACATAATGAAAAATCAAGCTGGTAGACTCGGTTTTGGGATCTAAGGGAAAATCTCTGTGTATACGTGTTTTAAGTGTTATGCTCTCACATTGTTTATTTTCTGTGTTTTAGAATTCATATGCAGGTAATTACTATATGGGGTTAACACCTACAATGAGGTTCTTTTATCTTCCACTATCGACAATGAACTACAATGGAGAGTCATTCACCCAAATTTGTGATTGGAAGAGATGCTTCCCCTCCTATAGATCTTTGGGCTCAATCTTCTAGACCCTTGTGGTGGAAATGCTCGTGTTGGGCTTCGCATCAGTAATTTTCTTCCCTTTTCACTCCCCTTGTCAGGTTCTAGCTAAGAGTTGAAACATGCATCTAACTTTGAAGCATTTAGCTTGGACACCAATGATTACTTGGCTCGACGCTCACTTGTGTTGTGATTGGGGCTATTGTGGAACTCACACCACTTTTCTATGTCCTTCTTTATCTTCATGGTGTTTTTCCTTCTTTTCGGCTTCAACAGGTTGTCTTGGGTCACTTTGCCTTGGCTGTCCTTTATTCTGCAGTTTGGGGTGGTCTTTCCTTGCTTCAGATTCACAGATCCATAATCTTGCTTCTTATGTTTAAATTTATGCTCAACCTTGATAGCATATCAGTATGTGGTGCCAAGTGAGGATATGTCCAGGAACTCCATCTTATCATGGATGTATTTTTGTAGACAATCATGGTAATTGAGTACGAGATGTTGCTCAGAATACTTGACACCCAAATTCGTACGAACTGTATGAAAAATATTTGTTAACTCTGACACGTCTTGGTCCCTTCCTTGCTGCAATGTTGTCCATTTTATGTACTTATCTTCATAGCTCCTTATTGAGTAGTACTATTCCTTGACAATGTATCGAAAGGAATTACAAGTGGGTGTGGCTGAAAACAGTGAGGGTTCCCTCTCATCCTTTTGCTCACAATAATTTTCCCACCAATCCTTGACGCGGGGGGTGGCTTTGAGGAGAGAAAAAGTAAGATTTTCCCTATGAGAAAAATCATGAATCAAAAAATATCCTTCCAGTAGATTCAACCATTTATTTATGGAATTTGAACTTATTTTACCTTCAAATATAGATATTTCAAAATTAACTTGTACCTTGAAGGGGGTGACACCTCCGAAGCGACTGTTGGATGAAGTTATATATATTGCATTACTTTCTTAGAGATAATTGTTTTTCCCAATGAATCACCAATTGTTGTGCTATACAACAACCCTCCCCATTTCAAAATTTTTATCTAAAAATTTAACAAGAAATGGCTCCCCTTTATAGAACTTAGATAAAATCAATAAAACTTTAAAAAAATCAATAGTCGTGATAAGTCTTTTCCTTTTAGGTTAAGTTCAATAATAATCGCAACCTTGCAAAATCTATACAGCACATGAAAATATTTATGAAAAGGTCCAATCCAATTTAAACATTAAACAAGATCTTGTCGTAAAACAAATATAAATGAATGTGTCACATCCTTTATCTAAAAGATAGACATAAGGTTTCCATTGGCAATCGTCAATGTGATAATGCCATCAAAAAGCACAGATCACAACTTATCAAGGAATCATTCCAAGGGGCCATATAAATCTCCCGATGCGATAAGCTGATCGCAATCAGCCATCGGTGAAAGCATGAAACATATAAAAAAATGCCCAATTGGAATTCGCCGATGCGATTTTATTATTGGAAAACGCACTTTTTAAGAAAGCTGAAATATAATCGTTAGGCGAATGTTTGTGGGCCTAAATTACAAGTCAATTATAAACAAACAACAAGACATTTTATTCAAGTGATCCCACTTACCATCTATCGCAATCAAAACTTTACAAAGGAAACAATTAAGAATAATGGTTATACCTCTCGATCTGTGATATGCGATTAATCACTTATCGCTGATCAAGAAGTTACGATATTTATTTTTAAAGAGCCACTATTAAAATTCATGATGTGACATATCTTTATGGCATTTAAGTGTCACATTGGAAGTTACAGAAAAAATTAATAGAGCAGTTATGGTAGAGTCCTTCAAGGATTTCATCCGTAGTAGCATAATATATCAAAATCCATATTACCCATTGCGCTTAATTATTTTTATTATTGTATACTATATATTAGCTTTGAATGAATTTATCCTCTATTATGTTCTTCTATTTCATTGTGCAAAGCAAGCCTGAATTTATGAATCCAGCGAAAATGACGAAGAAATCAAAGAAACCAAAGGCTCCCATCATAGCCAAAGAGGAACCAGTGAAAAAGGTCTTGATAGCTGATACTACCTACCTCGGTTTGGGAAAGGCTTCATGGGAAAGAATATACAATTTACTAGAAGACGAAGATCCAGAAGAGATTGAAGAAGAAAAGGGAATAATAGATTCCACTGACAAGTTAGAGAGTACCCTTAAGGATTTGGCCAACTCTTATCTTCACAGACTAGCAGCCCACGCTAAAATATTACCCTACAATGACTTGGTTAGATGGGTAATTGAAAGCATCAACATAATAGACAGAACATTATTTACTGCTGATAGAACGATGTTTGGGTCATTCAGGGTGGAAGATATCAAGAAGATGTACCATTTGCCTAAACCACAGAAGTAGTACAACAAGGCATTTTTGGAATCCTTCACCAAGGAAAATATTATGGAGTCAGACCCTATCAGACAGTGGAAGCATTATCCAAACAAACACAAGCATGAATCATCAGGTATGTACTCTGTAGACTCCTTAGCATCTCCTTACTACTATGCTGGTGCTATGATATGCAGACCCTTTGGAGTCCATGATTCGGCTAGGTTTTCTATGGAGATGGTACCTTTAATGGAAGAAGCAGTTAACTCTTATATCATGGATTGGGCGACCATTTTTTTGATAAAATTGCCAACCAAATCCCTTATTATAGGAAAAACATGTTTGTGAATACCCGGGTAACACCCCCGTTTTATATGAGTGCCTTCATTTTGGACACCATCTGTTTCAACTCTGATTACCCCATTTGAGGTTGGAAATGGACTCACAAAACCTAATCCCCATTCATATTTATCATAAGGAATTGTGGAAAGCCATTATAAAAATCATCTTTATAGAATCTGTCATGGTTTTGTCTTGCCTATTCATTATGCTATATTCAACAAACCTGCTCCTCGCTTGTCCGATGAAGCCAGTGTCGACCTAACATCAATTGGTAATTGGTTTGGTGAAGAGATGTTCACCTACATTAGACTTTTTGGCAGCACTATTGATCCACATGTCACCCCCTTATACATTCCTGATAAATTATTTTCCAGAGAAATATCTTATCAGATAACACAAACAGGGATGTTAAGGAGCCTAAAGGAGTCTAAAAAACAAATGTGGCCTTCATTCCCCCTCTGATGTGGTACTTTCACACTGCATGACTTCAAACATGCAGAGAAGGAAGTTGAGAAAATTAAAGAATTAAAGTTAGCAGTCATCCCAAAAGGGAAGTATGATCCAAAAGCAGTTGCCTACAATTTCACCTCCCATGTTAAAATTGTCAAGTTTAAACATGAGAAGGATGATTATGATGGTTTGTTCACTTCTGCTGAGTTATTTTATCAAGTGAAACATCTAGCAAAAATCAGATTAGGAGCAGAGGGATTAGAGGAATTTTTGAATTTTAGGGGACAGAGGTTGCAAACATTACCTCTGGACTTGTTAAATACTACCTCACGGTGCAACTGGAAGGCCATTGTGAAGAAAAAACTATTGAAAAGACTCCTGAAGAGGAAAAGATCCCTGAAGGGGAGCAGACAAAGGAAGGAACTAGTGAGATCCTTGATACTGATATAAGTATTGATCCTGTTTTAATTAAGGAATGGGAGCAGTTTGACCTAATCATCAAAAACCTGAATACATCCCAAGAGCTTACTACACCAAAGTCGCCTGCAGCACAAAAGCCTGAATTTATTAGTGTTCCAATTGAAGGGACAAGCGGCCGACCCAAGATTCAAAAGGATATAGAAATCATTCCCGAGAATCCTACAGAGGAGATTGTACTAAGAACAGAAGAAATTCCACCCCTAGATGTATTCTACAGTTCGAAGCACAGGGTTGTGGTTAAAAGACAAAGGAAAAAGAGGAAAATTAATCAAGGACCTCTTTTAACTCCTCAGGATGAAATGATGAATGTGGTATGGAAGGTAGAAGTCAATCCCTCTGAGGATTTAACTAAATTATACCAATATGTAGGGGCTTATACAACAGCAACAATGGACAAAGCCTCAAAGGTTAGCTAGCTAATAATGGAAAAGGATCAGAGGATCACTCAACTTGAAGTGTAATTGGCAGAAGGACAACAAAAGATTAGTCAAATTGAATAATAGCTAGCAGAGCAGAGACAACAAAATGAGCGACTAAGAGAGCAGTTGAAACTAGAGAAATAGAGGATTGATGAGCAGACTCTCCAGAAACAATAGGAGTGGTCTTAAGAATTAAGTAGGCTTCAGACGACAATTGACCAGGAAAAGAAGGCAAAGGAAGATCAAATTGCATAAATGCAAGTACAAATAGAAAGGTATAGGGGTTATCCACAGGTTAGTGAATTCACAAAAGAAGCCTTGGAGATAACCAAAGCCTTGTCCCAATAGTTGGACATCCTTTGCCATAACATATCATTGGCTGACCCATTGTGCGATATCTCTGCATCACTGATTGAGAAGGCAGTAGATGCTAGACTGGAATTGGAAAAAACAGATGATAGGATAACAAATTTTCTGTCTTGGCAAGATCCCACAGAAGGAATGGTTTCCAATTTGCCAAAAATACAAGAATCGTACAAGGAAATCTTATTTTCAGAATGGGAGCCCCAGCTAATGAAAGCTGAAAGAGCAACTTCTAGATGCAGAGCTGTAATGAACGGTTTGATAAAATTAGTAAATAATAGTTTACATATGTCTAATTTTATCTCCAAATGCTCTCCAGGTAAACTCCTGAAAGCAAAGGCACTGGAACATCATTGGAGGTAGGAGTTGGCGAGTAGAGAAAAACAGATCAAAGAAGTCCAAAACTTGACATGGGAAAATTTCTAGTTTTTTCTTGTCAAGCCACATAGCTAGTAGATGGCCATGAAATTCCTTTCCGATGCGGTCAACTACATGATCCCTAAACTCTCTGATGCCACCTACATAGCCCAACTACACTCTAGGATGAGTCAACCTTCAGAAATTCAGTCAATGCTCACAATTTATCAGCTACAAGCAAAAGAAAAGAAGCCAATTCAATGAATTAGTTCGATTTCTATTGCACTGCTATTTTTATAGTAAATCCCAAATTTTCATGTCTACAGTTAGAACAACACATATCTATTTTTGTTGATAGTTAGCTTTTATTTTTATTATTTAAGACCCTTTCATGTATTTAGAAAGGGTCCTCAAATTTGTAAAAACTTGACTTGGGAGTTGCACTTTTGTACTTCTAAATATTTTTTTATCACAAAGTGGATCAAGGTTATGCATTTTTATGAAAGAAGCTTTTGCTTAAGACTTGCACTTTTGCATCTTTTGGAGGTTTCTCAAATAGGAAAGTGGAATCAGAGTGTTGTTTACATCGGAAGGATTAAAATTCATATGGTACTTCTATCATTATTTTTGTCTTATTTCTTTATGTGAATGAGCATTTCTTAAAACTTGTTATTGTTGATATATGTATGTTTTTCAGACAATTCTTTACCATATCATTTCTAAAGGTTTTAGAATTGTTATCATTTGAATATATATGTCAGTGATATATATTTTGATGAATGTGATAATTTTTTTATAGTTACTTTGTTTAATTTATTAAACAAAGTAATCATTATATGAATGCATCTTTCTATTGATAAGTAAGCCATCTATATGATTATTTATCCTTTAGGAATAATCATAAATCATATTGTTAACAAGATACCCAAGATAGATTAGCATATTTGTACATTTATGAATTGTGGGATAAAACACTTATCACCTTCGTTACACATTATAAAACAATCCCCATCAACTCATACATCACTAGGAAATTGGTCCCATTATATCCAGTCGAAGCCACCACACCAAATGGAAAAGGAGTTGCACTAAGGTCTGGATCGGGTGGTTTTCTCCAATGTTGATGTAGCGATTTTAGAGGTATCAACATTTCTGGTGCTAGAAGGAGGGCATGAACTATGAATGGTGAGCATATCCAAATCTATAGCCCATTCTTAGAGTAAATCTCCCTCACCATCTCCTCCAACTTCTCCCTCTCATTCTAAATCTCCCATTTTCAAGCGAGAAGTTGAAAAGACAACACCCATTGCTAAAAGCTTGAACATATCGGAAAAGTCTTCCCTTGAACCCCCTGAAATTCATATTTAGTTCATAAGCTTCAAGGGTTTTCAATATCTAAAGAGCAGTCTAAGTTATCCCAAGGTAGTGTGACTTTGTAATACATTCCTTCTCAACCTCTTACAAGATTACAAAGAAAAAAACTTGGTGTTGAACCAACAAAATTTCCTCTGCCTAGTCGGAAAAGAGCTAGGAAGACACCTTTAGAGTATGGTAGTGAGACTCTTTCATCATCATCATCCATTTCATCTGATCCATTACAAAGTCAACCATCCATTCCCCAACTTCATATAATAGTCCAACAGGGTATAGGTACTCTAACATCCTCTACCCAACCACTTGTAACTACATCCTCATTTTCTTCTGCTATTAGTGCGACAATGGCATAGAATCAACCACAACCAAGGCCATGGACAAATCCAGGGGCAGTTGCAATGCTTGCACCCTTGAGACAATTACCCGCCCATCCTAAAAAGTGGTTTCCAAAGTTCAATCCTGATATCGACATACTAGTAGAAGAATTGTCAATAAACTTAAATGGGGCGATAGAAGAAGATGCTATTGTAAGGCTTTTCCAATACACCTTATAAGGAGTAGCTAGATCATGGTATTTTTCATTACCACCAGGATCCATTATTAGTTGGAATGCTTTCCAAGAGCATTTTTTAACTAAGTTCGGAGATGATAAGTCCACAATGACATTAATCAATGATCTCTCCAATCTAAAAACTGAGCCAAAGGAACCCATTAAAGATTTCAACTCGCGATTTAATAAGCTTTTAAATAAAATTCCTACTACATCTAAGCCTAGTGAAGAAGTCTGAAGTGAATAGTATATTTCTGCTTTACCTTCGAATATAGCCATCTTCACTGATAGGGCTGCAAAGCGCACCTTAGCAGAGAATATGAAAGAAGTGATTGCCGTTGAAAAACGTATTATTACTTTAGAAAAGAAAACTGCTCTTGAAGAAAAAAAGTCCAAAAAAGTTACTTTTAAAGAAAATTCCAAAAAGAAAGCAGCTAAAGATCCATACGATATGGAGGGTTTGCAAAAAGTTCTAAAGACTATGTCAAACGAAATGGTAGAGATAAAAATGCAGGTAGTTGAAGCCTCCACTAAAAAACCATTTAGGAACTTCAAAAGAACTAAATCAAAACCACCTAATGCCATATCTAATGCAGAATCAGATCTAGATAACGATGAGGATGAAGACACAGTTTTTTCATTAGAGGAAACAGAAGAAGATTAGATAATCGAATGTCACGGTATGTGGGACTTCATTTTTCCTAATTATGATACTGAAAGGGAACAAGAAGCTCTCCTAGTAAATACCATAAGTAAAATTGCTACAAAGCCCATTCAAACAACTCAAAAGAAGAAAAATGAAAGACCTACTGCCAAAGATAAGGTTCCCATGAAGAAAACTCTAGTTTTGCCTACTCAAAATTAGCCATTATCTTCCAATCCACTCTTATCATCCAAGACAAACAATATAAACTTTGAAACGGGAATTATAAACTCAAAACGAGAACTCTGGCCAAAAAACCCCATAAAAACATCAAAAACAGTGCTAAAAATGAAAAGTGTTGGTGCTGGAATAACACCTTTTTTTTCTAGAGTTAATTTTCAACATGTTTTAAAGATGGTGGTGAAAACCAATTTTTTGTGCAAAAATTGTCCAAAAAAACCCTCAAAACGAAGTGTTAATGTTCGAATAACATTTTTTTTCAATGGTAAATTTTGTGCAAAAAACACCTTCAAAACTAAAAGCGTTGACGTTGGGATAACAAAAGAATTTTCAAGGGTAAAATTTCAACATTTTAAAATAGTGGCGTAAACTATTTTATCATGACCTTGAAAAACATTAAAATTTCAAAAAAAAATGAAAACATAAAATAAAAATAAAATTAAAACAATGAACCAACAAAACAAAAAAAAAAAAAAGTAAAAAAAATAGGGCAAAACATAAATTAAAGTATACACTAAAAAAAAAAAAGAAAAAATCTATCATAAAATGTAAAGAAAAAAAATATGTAGAACCATAAAAAAATTTGGAAAAAAAAAAAAAACAAAATAATATATATATATATATATATAATATATATTAATATATATGTATATATAGTATAATAAGTTAAATAACTAAATAGAAAATAAGAAAAACATTAAAAAACTAGGAAAAAAAAAAACTAAAAACAAACTAGATTAAAAAAAATAGAGAATTAACAAAAAAAAAGAAATTAAAAACTAGCAAAATTAATAGTAAAAACTTTTAAAATAAAAATAAAAAAAACAAAAATAAACTGAAATTACTAGAAAAAAAAACTAAACAAAAATGAAAATTTTAAAAATACATGCCTTTTTTAACTAAAAACAACAAAAAAAAAGTAAAAAACATTTAAAATGTATAAAAAAACTTTGTTTCTGATTAAAAAAAAAGAATCGTTTTTTATAAAAATTTCATTCTTCATTTAAAAACAAATGAATAAAAACATTAAAAATTATTATTATTTTTTTTTCC
>APFE030335423.1:0-61928 GCA_000404065.3 Pinus taeda | reverse complement strand
AACTAATCAACATTTAAAAAAAGAAAAATAAAACAACTTGAAAATTCGTTAAGTAATCATAATTTAAAATTTGTTTGAAGATAATAAATTTTAAAGTGTGAAAATAAGTCCTCTAAAAGAAAGGTATGTTGCATCAACACGTTGCATCTACACATTTCAGAATGAGCATGAAAATCACTAATATTTAAAAACAAATATTTATATTTGATACATAAGAAAATTTAAAATGTCAAAAATATGCTCCCAACAAAAAGAAGTGTATTCTGTTTAACCACTTTTGAAAATTGGGTCACGTTTTTACTACCCTACAAAACGAGTAATCGTATTGGTTATTTAAAGTGCCAAAAACTAAGCTTTAAAAAACACATGTGTGTTCTGCATAACCCCTTTTCGAAATCGAGTCACTTTTTTGCTATCTCTACAAAACGGGTAACAGTATGGGTTCCCGTTTCAAAGTTTACATTGTTGACAATGGTAGTCTCTAACTCTATGGATTACAACATTATTGAAGACATGAAGAAGGCTAGAATGAATATTTCTTTATTTGAGTTTAGCAAGCTCAAACATCAACATAAATTGTTGCTCACAGAGTTAAATGCAGTACCTTCTTCTCCTCTTCCAAATGTTGTATTATCCAAGGCGGGTAAAGGAACAAGTAAGACACCATTGGATAAAGTAGATGTTACTGATGTTGTTTTGATTGGAGATAGATCTAATTCTCATACTCCTCCTTTTCTCTTGACCTATGAGTTCTACAATAGAAATCTGCACAACTGCTTAATAGATTCAGGGACTTCATCAAACATAATGCCAGCCTCGATTTGCTCAAAATTAAACATTGAGCCACAAAAATCTGCAGCCCATATTGTTCAGTTAGATTGAACTAAGGTTCAAGTCTTCGGAGAGATTAATTCAGTCACCATTAGGTTATCAACTGGTCCTAGAGTAGTCTAGAGAATCGATATATTAATTGCTGAAATCCTTGAGTTTTATGGTTTAATTTTAAGCAGGGATTGGTCTAAGAAACTCCATGGTTACATTTCTATTGATTGGTCTCATATGTGGCTTCCCTATAAATGGAAACCAAATCAAATTAAAATAAATTATGAGAAGCACATGACCCATACTGTAATGGAGTTTGAGTAGGAAAATCAACCTATAGCTTTCAATAACAACATTCTCAGAAATTACTCAACCGAATCATTCTCTGGTAAGTTTAATGCTCAATCATCACCTTTTTTTGTTAATAGTTTCACATCACAGATAGAAAATTTCTCTCATACAGATACCTCAAGGTGTGTTACTATTGTTGAAGAAATTGTAAATAAACTTGTAGATAAGCCTATATTTTGGTTTTTATATTTTGATGGATCAAAATCAAATGACAGTGTAGGAGCAGGATGTATTTTAGTTAGTCTGGAAGGGGAAAAAACTATGCTATCATGCAGACTAGAGTTTGAGTGTACAAATAATACTACTGAATATGAGGCATTGATTCAAGGGCTCTATAAAGTGATGGGCATGAAGATTCAATATCTAAAAGTATTTAATGATTCTAAGATTGTCATCAAACAGGTAAGGAATAATACCCATTGCCTTTCAGGACACCTTAAGCATTATTAGTCCCTGGTTCAAGACCTCATATTTCATTTTCTAGCATTTAATATTTCTCCTATTCCCAGATCTCAGAATGCAGCAGCTGATTTATTAGCTAATGTTGCTTCTAAGCTCCTTCCATCCGAGGATTATAGTCCTAATAGGTTTTCAGTTGAATTAATTTTTAGACCATCTGTTCTAAACAATGTCACTAATTCGCGGGTATTTAATCATGATGAAGACATTTTAAATTTCTTAACTTCTGGAAAATCTTATAATGACCAGATTATTGATGAAAATGATCATGATCTTCAAACAAAACAAATACCAAATGAGAATTCTATACCTAAATCTATGGTCAAACTTGAAGATCTCTATGATATCAAGGATAGGTTCAAAAAAGTCACTAATTCAAAACTTGAAAGTTCTACTTTAAGGTTTGAATTACTAAATCTTGGCACTGAGGCCAAACCAGAAAACGTTAATCTGGGACTAGGGCTCACTTCAGAAGAAAGATTTGCTTTTATCAGATTCTTAAAAAAATAAAAAAAATGTTTTTGCTTAGAATTATGACAATCTGAAAACGTATGATACTTTTATCATACAACATACAATTCCAATGATTTTTGAGGAGAAACTTGCACAACAAAAATTGAGGAAAATTCACTCGAATCTGGAGAGTCAGATCAAAGCAGAGTTGAATAAACTCTTGAAAGCTAAGATAATTTTCGCGGTAAGACAGTCTAAATGGGTTTCTAACTTAGTACATGCTACGAAGAAGAACGGTGATATTAGGATTTCTATTGATTTCAGAAATCTCAATAAGGCATGCCAAAAAGATAATTTCCCATTACCAACAATGGAGTAGACACTTCATTTAGTAGCTAGTTCAGAGTTAATGTCTTTTCTGGATGGTTTTTCTGGATATAACCAAATACTGGTGCATCCAGATGACAGGCTAAAAACTACATTCAGAACCAAATGGGGAACATATGCTTATCAAAAAATGCCTTTCAGTTTGATTAATGTTGGAGCTATTTTCCAAAGAGCAGTGGATATAGCATTCAAGGGTTTGATTAACAAGTCAATTGTTGTCTACTTAAATGACATAATTGTATTTTCCAAGAAAAGAGAAAATCATCTAAATGGTTTGAAACAAATCTTTGAACTTTGTAAAAGGTATGGGATTTCATTAAATCCCAAGAAATCATTCTTCGCTCTTGATGAAGTTAAACTCTTAGGATTTATCATATCTAAAGATGGAATTTACAATGATCCAGATAGGATCAAAGATATTTTTGATATTCCTCTGCCACACAATAAAAAATCAATGAAATCATTCTTAGGACAGATAAATTTTGTAAAAATATTTGTTCCTAATTTTTTGCAGATTGTTTTACCTTTACAGACCATGATTAAGAAAAAATCAGTTTTCAAATGGGGACATAATGAAAAAGAATCCTTTGATTAAATCAAATAGGTAATCATTAATGCTCCTAAATTGAATACTCCATATTTTTCTAATCATTTTATTTTTTATACGTTAGCATCCTAAACATCTTATGCAGCTGTGCTAACACAAATCAATGATCAGCAAGTTGAAGCATCCATATCCTTCTTCAGTTCTAATTTACAAGGTGCTGAACATAACTATTCTGAAGTAGAAAAACAATCTTTCGTTGTGTTTAAATCTATTAAACACTTTAGGTCATTTGTCCTAAAAACTCATACAAAAGTAATGGTCCCGTTCTCTACAGTGAGACAATTGCTAGTCCAAAGGGAAGTAGGAGAGAAGAGAGCCCATTGGGTTACAACATTACAAGAGTATGATTTAGATATTAAACTAGC
This sequence comes from Pinus taeda, assembly GCA_000404065.3. NCBI lineage: Eukaryota > Viridiplantae > Streptophyta > Pinopsida > Pinales > Pinaceae > Pinus > Pinus taeda. The sequence goes on along the minus strand of APFE030335423.1, from coordinate 58,484 downwards.
GAAAATTGTAAGTGGACAAGGTTTTCGTAGGTTATTAGCAGGAGCTTCTAATATTCCAGAACATGAAGATTCAGATAATGCTCTTCAAGTAAACGAGATGAGTATCATGAATTCTAAATCTCAGTATGCAGTTTTGGTTTTTTATTTAAAAAATGGATAAGCTCCTCCTAGTTTCAGTTACAAAAACAAACATGCCTTAAGATTAAAAGAAAAACACTTCAAAATCATTGATGATGTGTTATTTAGAAGGAATTATAATTCGATTTTGTTAATATGCCTTGAAAAAACTGAAGAACAAACCGTTTTGCAAGAATTACATGATGGTCCAATAGGTGGACATTTTGGAGGTGATACAACAGCTCACAAGATAATACATGCTGGATATTATTGGCCCATTTTATTTAAAGACGCCCATGACTATGTAAGGAAATGCAAAATATGCCAAACTGCTAGTGGGAGACAAAGGAAACCAGCCTTTCCTTTACAACGAGTGAACATTGAACAACCATTTGAACTATGGGGGCTGGATATCATAGGAGAGATTGTTTCACATCCTTCCAAGTAGCACAGATATAGCCTTACAACCACAGATTACTTCTCGAAGTGGGTAGAATCAATTCCTTTGAAGGTAGCCAATTCTGATGCAATCATTGAATTCATTAATCAATTCATCATTACCATGTTTGATGTACCTAATGCCCTCATTTTTGACAATGCATCTTATTTTTTTGGAAATACCATACTTGAATTTGCTCTTAAGAGAGGATTTAAATTAAAGTATTCTGCAAACTACTATCCTCAAGGTAATGGTTTGGCAAAATCAACTACTAAATATCTCGTTAAAATTATTAAAAGAACTGTTGATCAGAATCAAAAGAATTGGCACAAGTCTTTGATATTTGCATTATGGGCAGACTGCATAACATAGAAGGCCTCAATAGGTACTTCTCCATTCAACTTAGTGTATGGGAAAGAAGTTGTAATACCAACAAACTTAACACTCCCATCTCTGGCTCTAGTACAATTTATTGAAGAAAATCCTTTGTCCTCTATTCAGTTAGGATATGATCAAATCCTTAAATTAGAGGAGGAAAGGGAAAAAGCTAAAATTACACATGAAAAACATCAACAGGTCATTAAATCTTCTTTTGATGCAAATTCTACAAACCCAAAAATTTTACAAATCAGTGATCCTTTTTTGAAGTGGGACAAAGCACATGAAGACAAAGGCAAACATACCAAATTTCAAAAGATGTGGCTTGGACCGTTTCAAATCATTGAGAAGATATGCTCATCAACGTTTATACTGCAAGACCTATCAAGAAAGAGAGACTCTCTTCCTGTCAGTGGGGTTATCTTGAAGAAATTCTTTACTTAAGGAGGTAACCCCTTCTTACCTGTAAATATTCATTATGCAAGTTTGTTTATTTTAAATTTTTATTTATAGATAGTAATGTTGTAAATAGTCTTCCATTGACCTTTTACTATTGGAAATTTCTTTAAGAAAATATTGTAAATACTTACTTTCAATAGATGGAAACCTTTATGGAAAATATTACAATCTTAGAAAGATAGATAAAATATAAAACTCTAGGAACTTCTTTTAGATTTTTAAAATCTTCACAAGCCATGAAAATACTGTAAATCATTCCAAGTTTTAAAGAGCTGAGAGAGGTTATTTGTAACAAGACTTTTCCAAAATTAGTATCAACAACTCTAAAACTATCATCCATAAAATCTTAAGGAGAAAGTTATTCACCCCATCCATTAAGTTTATGATTTTTTAGAGTGTAATTCTAAAATATGTCTGATATAAAAGATAAGGGGTCTCATCATGAGCCTGCTTACCATGATTATAGGGAAATAATTAAACTGACATTACCAATACTGCATTTCAAAACAGGGTAATGGATTATAATCATAAGATAATGGGTCTCATCACAATCCAACTTGTTCAGTTCAATTACAACCAGTGAATGGCATTGTCAACAGCTGACCACCAAACAAGGACAATGACTTTTTATCTTTTAGAAAATTGAAACAATAAAAATAAAAAAAGGAAAAAAATATGTGTAAACATATCTTTTTGAATTTATCTTTCAAAAGTTATATTCTTAGATGGATGGGACAATGAATGATTAAGTGGTTAAATGGTAACCCTGCTGACACTATGAATGTCTGCTGGTAGCAAAGGCACTACCTATGACAATAGAGTAAACTTAAAAGCTAAGATGGAGAAGCCCCCTGCTTTATCTATATCAACCAATCAAAGCTTCAAGAAGCCCAAAATGTTTCTATTTCTAAGATTGGAAAAGAAATTACAAAAAATTGTCATTATATTCAGAGTTAATTTTTATTTAACTATTCTTGGATCATTTTCTTTATCCTCAATGGTTTCCAAATTAAGAAAGTTATAGATATTGCATTACTTTCTCAAACATAACTGTTTCTCCCAGTGAATTGCCAATTGTTGTGCTATACAACAACCTTCCACATTTCAAAATTTTTATCTAAAACTTTAACAAGAAATGGGTCCCCTTTTTAGAACTTAGATAAAATCAATAAAACTTTAAAAAAATCAATAGTCGTGATAAGTCTTTTTCTTTTAGGTTAAGTTCAATAATAATTGCAACCTTGCAAAATCTATACAACACATGAAAATATTTAGGAAAAGGTTCGATCCAGTTTAAATATTAAACAAGACCTTGTCGTAAAACAAATGTAAATGAATGAGTCACATCCTTTGTTTAAAAGATAGACATAAGGTTTCCATTGGCAATCGCCAATGCGATAACACCATCGGAAATCGCAGATCACAACTTATCAAGGAATCATTCCAAGGGGCCATATAAATCTCCAGATGTGATAAGTTGATTGCAATTGGCCATTGCTGAAAGCACGAAACATATAACAAACACCAATTTTGAATCCGCTGATGTGATTTTATTATTAGAAAGCACGCTTTTTAATAAAGTTGAAATATAATTGTTAGGCGAATGTTTGAGGGCCTAAATTACAAGTTAATTATAAATAAACAGAAAAACATTTTATTCAAGTGATTCTGCTTACCATCTATCGCAATCGGAACTTTACAAAGGAAACAGTTAAGCATAATAGTTATACCTCCTGATCTGTGATATGCAATTAATCGCTTGTCGCTAATCGGGAAGTTACGATATTTATTTTTAAAGAACTGCTATTAAAATTCGTGATGTGACATATCTTTATGGAATTTAAGTGTCATGTTGGCAGTTATGGAAAACATTAATAGAGAAGTTATGGTTGAGTACTTCAAGGATTTCATTCGTAGCATCGTAACATATCAAAATTTGTATTACCCATTGCACTCAATTATTGTTATTATTGTATATTGTGTATTAGCTTGAACGAATTTATCCTCTATTACGTTCTTCTATTTCATTGTGCAGAGCAAGTCTGAATTTATGAATCCAGCGAAAATGATGAATAAATCAAAGAAACCAAAGGCTCCCATCATAGCCAAAGAGGAACCAGTAAAAAAGGCCTTGATAACCGATACTACCTGCCTCGGTCTAGGCAAGGCTTCATGGGAAAGCATATACAATTTACTGGAAGCCAAAGATCCAGAAGAGATTGAAGAAGAAAAGGGAATAATAGATTACGCTGACAAGTCAGAGAGTACCATTAAGGATTTGGCTAGCTCTTATCTTCAAAGAATAGCAACCGACACTAAAATATTACCCTACAATGGCTTGGTCAGATGGGTAATTGAAAGTATCAGTATAACAAACATAACATTCTTTATGGCTGATGGAAGGATGTTCGGGTCATTTAGGGCGGAGGATAACAAAAAGATGTACCATTTGCCTGAACCACAGAAGTAGTACAACAAGGCATTTTTGGAATCCTTCCCCAAGGAAAATGTTGTGGAGTTGGACCTTATCAGAATGTGGAGGCATTATCCAAAAAAACACAAGCATGAATCATTGGGTATGTACTCTGTAGACTCCTTAGCATCTCCTTACTGCTATGCTGGTGCTATGATATGCAGACTCTTTGGCGTCCATGATTCGACTAGGTTGTCTATAGAGATGGTACCTTTAATGGAAGCAGCAGTTAGATCTTACATCATGGATTAGGCAACCATTTTGTCTGATAAAATGGCCAACCAAATCCTTAATTATAGGAAAAATAGGTTTGTGACTACCTAGGTAATACCCCTATTTTATATGAGTGACTACATTTTGGACACCATCTGTTTCAACTCTGATTACCCCATTTTAGGTTGGAAATTGACTCCATAAAACCCAATCCCCATTCATATTTATCATAAGGAATTGTGGAAAGCCCATTATAAAAATCATCTTTATAGAATCTGTCATGGTTTTGTCTTGCCTATTCATTATGCTATATTCAACAAACCCACTCCTCGGTTGTCCGATGAAGCCAGTGTCAACCTAACATCAATTGGTAGTTGGTTTGGTGAAGAAATGTTCACCTACATTAGACTTTTTGATAGCATTACTGATCCACTTGTCCTCCCTTTATACATTCCTGATAAATTATTTGCCATAGAAATAGCTTATTAGATAACACAAATAGGGATTGTTAAGGAACCTAAAGGGGTCTAAAACACAAATTTGGCCTTCATTCCCCCTCTGATGTGGTACTTTCACATTGCATGACTTCAAACATGCAAAGAAGGAAGCTGAGAAAATTAAAGAATTAAAGTTAGCAGTCATCCCGAAAAGGCAATATGATCCAAAAGCAGTTGCCTACAATTTCATGTCCCATGTCAAAATTTCCAAGTTTGAACATGAGAAGGATGATTATGATGATTTGTTCACTTTAGCTGAGCTATTTTATCTAGTGAAACATCTAGCAAAAATTAGATTGGGAGCAGAGGGATTAGAGGAATTTTTGAAGTTCAGGGCATAGAGGTTGAAAACACTATCTTCGGACCTATTAAATACTACCTCTATAGTACAACTAGAAGGCCACTATGAAGAAAAAACTATTGAAAAGACTCCTGAAAAGGAAAACAGCCCTGAAAGGGAGTAGAGAAAGGAAGGAACTAGTGAGATCTTTGATTTTGATATAAATATTGATCGTGCTTTAATCAAGGAATGGGAGCAGTTCGACCTAATCATCAAAAACCTGAATAAATCCCAAGAGCTCACTACACCAAAATCACTCGCAACACAAAAGCCTGAAGTTATTAGTGTTCCAATTGAAGGGACATGCGGCCTACCCAAGATTCAGGAGGATATAGAAATCATTCCCAAAAATCCTACAAAGGAGATTGTACTAAGAACAAAATAAATACCACCCCTAGATATATTCTACAGTCTGAAGCATAGGGCTGTGGTTAAAAGACAGAGGAAAAAGAGGAAAATTGATCAAATACCTCTTTTAACTCCTCAAGACGAAATGATGAATGTGGCATGGAAGGTAGAAGTCAATCCCTCTGAGGATTTAACTAAATTATCCCAGTATGCAGGGGCTTATACAACAACAATGATGGAGAAAACCTCAGAGGTCAGCCAGCTAATCAGGCAAAAGGATCAGAGGATCACTCAACTTGAAGTTCAATTGGCAGAAGGAAAGAAAAAGATTAGTCAACTTGAATAGCATATAGCAGAGCAGAGATAGCCAAATGATTGACTAAGAGAGCAGCTGAAACTGGAGAAATAGAGGATTGATGAGAAGACTCTCCAGAAACAACATGAGTTGTCTCAAGAATTAAGGAGGCTTCAGATGAAAATTGAGCAGGAAAAGAAGGCAAAGGAAGAAAAAATTACACAAATACAAGTATATATAGAAAGGTATAGGGGTTATCCACAGGTTAGTGAATTCAGATAAGAAGCCTTGGAGATAACCAAAGCCTTGTCCTGGCAGTTGGACAAACTTTTCCATAACATATCATTGGCCAACCCATTATGCGATATCTCTACATCATTGGTTGAGAAGGTAGTGGACGCTAGACTGGAATTGGAAAAAACAGATGAAAGGATAACAAATTTTCTCTCTTGGCAAGACTTCGTAGAAGGAATGGCTGCCAATTTTCCAAAAATACAAGAATCGCACAAGGAAATCATGTTTTAATGGGAATGCCAGCTAATGAAAGATGAAAGAGAAACTTCTAGATGCAGAGCTGTAATGAACAGTTTGATCGAATTAGTAAATAACAGTTTACATATGTCTAATTTGATCTCCGATTTCTCTCTAGGTAAACTCTTGAAAGTAAAGGCACTAGAACATCGTTGGGTATAGGAGTTGGCGAGCAAAGAAAAATAGATCAGAGAAGTCCAAAACTTGACACGGGAGAATTTCTAGTATTTTCTAGTCAAGCCACATAGCCAGTAGATGGCCATGAAATGCCTTTCCGACGCAGTCAACTACATGATCCCAAAACTCTCTGATGCCACCTACACAGCCCAACTACACTCTAGAATGAGTCAACCTCTAGAAATCCAACCAATGCTTGCAATCTGTTAGCTAGAAGCACATGAAAAGAAGTCGATCCAATGAATTAGTTCGATCGCTATTGCACTGCTATTTTTATAGTAAATCCCAGATTTTCATGTCTACAATTAGAACAACACTTAGCAATTTTTGTTGATAGTTAGTTTTTATTTTTATTATTGAAGACCATTTCATGTATTTAGAAAGGGTCCTCAAATTTGTAAAAACTTGACTTGGGAGTTACACTTCTGTACTTCTAAATATCTTTTTATGAAAAAGTAGATCAAGGTTCTACATTTTTATGAAAGAAGTTTTTGTTTAAGACTTGGAATTTTGCATCTTTTGGAGGTTTCTCAAATAGGAAAGTGGAATTGGAGTGTTGTTTACATCAGAAGGATTAAAATGTATACGGTACTTCTATCATTGTTTTTTTCTTATTTCTTTATGTGAATGAACATTTCTTAAGACTTGGTATTGTTGATATATGTATGTTTTTCAGACAATTATTTAGCATATCATTTCTGAAGGTTTTAGAATTGTTATCATTTGAGTATATATGTCAGTGATATATATTGTGATGAATGCAATAATGTTTTTATAATTACTTTGTTTAATTTCTTAAACAAAGTAATCATTATATATATGCATCTTTCTAATTATAAGTAAGCCATCTATATGATTATTTATCCTTTAGGAATAATCAGAAATTGTATTTTTAACAAGATACGCAAGTTATATTATCATATTTGTATATTTATGGATTGTAGGATAAAACACTTATCATCTTCGTTAAACATTATAAAACAATCCCCATCAACTCATACATAACTGGGAAACTAGTCCCATTATATCCAGTCGGAGCCACCACCCCAAACTAAAAAGGAGTTGCACTAAGGTCCAGACTGGGTGGTTTTCCCCGATGTTGATGCAGTTATTTTAGAGGCATCAATAGGCTCTTAGCCAAGCTAAAACCTATCTACTGGGAAATGAATCAAACAAGTGCCATCTTCAAGGGCGACATGACTAGTACTGCCATTTTGACTAATAATTCAAGTAAATCCCATTCCATCTTTTTCTCTTTTTAGTCTCCTTCATAGTTTAATGAGAATGAAATAGAAGAAAAGTAAGCATAATAGTTCCTTTTTTTTCAATGTTAACAAGCCCGAAAAAGAAGAGATAAAAGGATACTCAGTGCCATTCAAGATCTAACAAGCATAAGAAGGATACAAAGGAGGATCATCATGGAGGAACAAGTCATATAAAGGGTAGCAACATGTTCCAAGTTGACAAAACCACCCTAAGCATAAAGAGACAAAGATGTTGGCAGATAAGACCACTCATTGTAGTAATCCCTCCAAGAAAGGTAAGAACACAAAAAAAAATCAAGCATTGGGCCAAAAATAGTATGAAATTAGTGGCAAAATGAAAGCAAGGATTATTAGAACACACAAGTAATGAAAAAATTTCACAACAATCACAAGGCATAAAAGTGTTGGAATCCTCCCTGGGTAAGGTCAAAAGTTGATGAAGAAGAGAAATGACACTTAGATTCTAAGTCATGGTGGGTCAGAAAAAGATATTACAAGAAGGGAGAAAATAATTTTTGTATGGACATGAACAAGAAATAGATGTGTTAACGTAGGGAATCCATGTATAGGTAAGATCTATCTCCAAGTTACAATGTGTAAAAAATATGGGTTGATATCGCAACTTTATAGGTCAGACCAAAGGTTCAATGAAGATAGAAATGTCGCTCAATAATGCGACAAAGATGGCAGTGAGAGACCTACCCCTATATGCTAGGTTCAATAAAATGCACCTAAGGTCTAGTGGATGTAACAATAAAACAAAACCCTACCCTATAAATACCGTCCAAAAAAAATAAACTGAAGGTTAAATCACATAGTGAAATAAATAAAATATGGATTAGGTAAAAATTGAACAATATATTTTTTATTTTTATAATTTTATGATTTTTTTGGATTTTCTTGGCATATATAAGGTACAAGAAATACTTGCATCACACACCAAACTAAAACTAAAATACATATGGACAAGGCACAACATAATCTTGTAGGTCACATCAAGTTTTGCCCACTACTAAGCAGAGGCCAAGGATTCTCGTACAGGAGCTCATGGTTGTTGTGGGTACCAAATGGTCCACCACATGGGGGCTTCACTGGGGGATAAATACCATACCACATGGGTTCATATTGGGGAATATATATTGAGGGAAAAATAACATAATATATTGAGCATATAATAGGGGGTAAAGGGTTTTTATATTGGTAGGTATAAAAAGTGGATCTCAAAGTTAATGAAAATATATAAAGGGGTATAAAAAATGTTAATGAAAAAATGGATACCTACAATCTATAGTTAAAGTAGGGGTTTTCTAAATTGGGAAGGTGTATTGGGTTTGTATTGGTAGGGGGTTAAAAAAATTGTTTTTTAGAGGTATTTTCTAATATGTAGTTAAATTAGGGGTATTGTTTAGTATGCACAATGCATGTGATATGTCAGAGGTTCATTGAGTGAAGCCCCCATGGTCCACCATAATAGAGCCATGCCATAAAAAGTTAAACTATCTAATTCCTAAAGGGTCATAACATTGAAGATATGATAGTGTTGGTTCCTAAAGGGTGATAACATTGAAGGGTGATAATGTTATCTGATTCCTAAAGGGTGGATTCCTTATAATTGAGTTTGATAACATTGAATAAATAATAGCACACACATGATAAAACTAACTATGGCCAAGGAGAATACTATAATCTAAGGGAGCATCAACAACTTCAACATCAACATATGAAGGATTTCCCCCTAGCTCGATGGAAAAATTTGGAAGAATTCCCTTAGGCACGAAGTGATTTCCATCAAAGGACCATAGGGTATTACTTGACTTAGTGAGTGCTAGAGAACCAATAAATTTCCAACATGACACAAATATCACATAGGTAGAAGATCCTTCATCCACCAGCGTGTGTTATATGTACTTATTCAAGATACACACCATAATATGAAAAGTGACCTAATGAGAGAGTCTAAAACAAGGGACATAAATGTTAGACATTATCAAACTCAATTTTGAGGAATTCACACCTCCACTAGTGATTAACAAGGATTTAAGTTTCATAGGATAGCTCTACAAAAACTCCATGGCATACGTGGCACAAGGTGCTTGGGCTAAATCCTCAACAAAACTATAGTGTTGGGAAGGCCATGCATTAGAGTTATGTGCTCAATTTCAGAGAACAACCTTAGGTGGGTGAAACAATAGTTTCACAAGCTTATCTAGTGTGAGAATTCTAGTGGAATGACAGGGGTGGTTGAGTATTTAGAAGAAAAACTCAACTCAGAAGTGTCATAAGAATTCACTCTCATAGAAAATTTGACTTTCTCCTTTAGCATGGGAATATACATATTGTTTCTAGGTGGATAATAATCTTCTCCCCTATTTCTCCTACGTGGAGGTTGAGAAGCTTGCACAACCATTTTCCCTTGTGGCTAGGTAGGGAATGGATGAGTCAAAACTTCCAGTTGTTGGGTGGCTATCAGTGGTGCAAGAAGGCAATAGACTTCATCTATACAAGGGAACTCATGAGTTAAATGTTCTCCCTGGTGGATCTTACAAGGAAATTTACCATTCATCGACACTCACTTGTGTTCCCACCCTAAATAGGTTGGTTTTTGGTATTCTCATTAGTAGGTTTAGGATTATTCCTTTGCTTATACTTTTTTTTATTGTTGAGTTACTAAGAATTAGTAGGAGTTATGGAATTCATCATGAGAAGCTTGGTGGACTGCTCAAAATAAGGTGCTCTTTAAGAACCATACACACTTGCTAGGGGTTGGGATGTGACAATAATTTTCCCTAACTGAGCAGCTAGCTGGCTCATAGTATCAGAAGAAATGGAACTAATAACACCATCAGAGTGTGGTCACGACTTAAGTCATTAAGATTCAGTTGAAGGTCAAGGAGCATTGGGAATAATCTCATATAGAGTGTCCCACTGAGAATATATCAAGTTAAGATGTTGAGCATGTAAGATTTCCTTCTCCTAAATTGCCACCCCAAACATTGTGACATATTTGGAAATATATGGTAACAGGGATTGTGGATCATGTATTTTTTGTGGTAATAGGTGGTGATAGAGGGGCGTTGGAAGCTTGGTGCATTAATGTTTCATGCAGCTACTGGTTCATTTCTAGTCTACACCAATGTTGTTAAAAGCGCGAGCGGGATTAAATCGACATGGGGAATGAAGTGGAAAAAAGCGGAAAAATCGAGAAAAAAGCGGAAAAAAGCGGGAAAAAATCGTTTGGTACAAAAATATTCATTTTTTTCATTTTTTTTCAATTTTTCATTAAAAATCGCGCTGCCTCGCCAGCCCGAGCTTTTTTCCCAAAAAAGCGGGCTTTTTTTGAAAAAAGCGCACTTTTTGAAAAAAAGCAGGGAAAAAAGCGCGCTTTTTTCCCAAAAAAATGGCAAAAAAAATTTATCCCGCTTTTTTCCTATAAAAAGTGCGATTAAATCGGCCTAGGGAAAAACTCGCGATTTTTTGAAAAAAGCGTGATTTAATCGCGCTTTTAACAACACTGGTCTACACTAAGGGGTTGACCAACCTTATAATGGTCAGAGTGGTCTTGGGGGTTTCCTACAAATTTTATTTTAATGGGTGGTTGTCACTTTCGTTTGAGATCTCAGCCTCACATGATCTATGTGGGGGTTTACTTGAGTATGACTTATCCTTTCATTTTTACTTAAGGTCCATGATTTTTCTAGATTTCTGGGCCCGTTTTCATTGGTAGGTTGTTGAGCTAGAAGGTGTGGTGTGGTCCATCATGGATTACATGGATGTAGTTCATTATGATTTGAAGAGCCCCATTAGGGGTTCCACTTTTGTCTCGTCTAGAGATGTTGTTACCTCTGGTGGCTTTTCCACTCAAACATTAGGTTTTTTTTATTAGTGGTTCAAACTTGGCTAGTAATTTTTCTTGGAACCCATCCCATAGGGTTTTGAGGAATCTCTCCTCCTTTTCCATCTATCTAGGGTTAACATCAGTGGCTCCTCATTCAATTTTTCTTCCTTCCTCGATGGATTCTTTACAACTAGCATCAGTGGGTGGTGTTTCTCATATGTTTCCTTCCTTATCAAACCAAGGGTTTTTCAATTTTACTAGGTCATTTTCAGGGGTTTTTATGGTGATGGTTTGTCATTTCCATAAATTAGTGGAGGGATTTCAACATTCCTATTTTCTTAGTTCGTGAATAGTTTTCCCCAAGCAATGGTACCTATTATTGATGTGCTCGTTAACCCTGTAGATATTCTTATTATGGGTTTGGGTCCACAAGTTTTAGTTAACCAAGAGGCACATGTGTTAGTTCATCACTCTGGGTCTGGTCTAGAGGGTTTTGTAAAGGATGCTTCAACTTAAGGATTATAGGAGGAGGAGGGATTTTTTTCCTGTAAATAACAACAACAAGAACGTTTGGGCACTAAAATGTGATGTCACACTTATGGAATATATTTTATACCTATGGGATGATGTGGAGATGGTAGATGCAATTTATTTCGCTGAGAAATCATTAATAGGAAGAACAAAACAATGGAAATCTATACTAGATACCATTTTGGCATGGAGGGATCAATATATTTCTCCTACAGCCTTTGATGTTCATAATTTTGTTCTTATGGGTAAGGGGTGGATTCAACTCTCCTTCAAGTCAAAGGAGGATGCAACTCACATAGTTAAGGAATTTTGGGCTATTGATTCCACCCCTATCATCTTTAAAATTTTGACACCCTTATTTAACATTCAAAGGGTGCAAAGGGATAAAATTCCTATGCATGGAGGGATTTTTTCCTGTAAATAACAACAACAAGAACTTTTGGGCACTAAAATGTGATGTCACACTTATGGAATATAGTTTATACCTATGGGATGATGTGGAGATGGTAGATGTAATTTATTTTGCTGAGAAATCATTAATAGGAAGAACGAAACAGTGGAAATCTATATTGGATACCATTTTTGCATGGAGGGATCAATATATTTCTCCTACGGTCTTTGATGTTCATAATTTTGTTCTTATGGGTAAGGGGTGGATTCAACTCTCCTTCAAGTCAAAGGAGGATGCAACTCACATATTTAAGGAATTTTGGGCTATTGATTCCACCCCTGTCATCTTTAAAATTTGGACACCCTTATTTAACATTCAAAAGGTGCAAAGGGATAAAATCCCTATGCATGTTTAGTTTTTAGGTATTCCCTAAAACATGTGGAACCCAAAAGCTTTTCAATTTTTGGGAATAATTTGGGTCACTTCTTGAATGTAGATTAATATTTTCGTAAGACTCGTGACACATTGGTAGCAAGGTTACTAGTTTGTGTAGACCCTCATAAAAAACTACATGTTACCATGAACATTAGGAAGTGTGAAGTGTGGATTTAGGACTTAGGATATGAAGGGCTCCCATTTCACTATAAGAGGTCCCACAAATATGTGCATCTAGTGAGAAACTGCAACCTTCCTTTTAAGGTTTTTTCAAATGAAAGAAAATATTCCAAGAAGAAAAAGACAAGGGGGAGGTTTTGGAAGTTGGTCTTGTAGAATCGAAAAATGATAGTGGATGGGTGAGGGACACAATGAATTCAATTTCAATTATTTCATGTTCAATGATGGTGTCTCATATGAAGTCTCTTCCATAGGTTTCTGCATTGACTCCTGCAGTCTGGGTTAATCAATCACTTGAGGTTACTTTAGATCATGGTAACTCCTTTGAAAATTTACATATTGATTCATGTTCTAACTCTCTAAACATTAGGCTTCATATATATTCGGTGGTGGGTGCTAGAAACCTACTTTTCCATTTATCCCCTTCCCTAAGAATACTTCTTTTCCCATTCCTTTTGCGGCTTCTGGATACTCTTCCCTGAGGTCTTCTCTTCTATTGGGTAATTCAGGTGAATTGGGGGAAGGTGATATTATTCATAATTTGAGGTCTCATTTAGAGATTTTGGGTTCAGGGAGGGTCGTCTGGCATTTTGGGTCGAATTCCATTGTCTAAATCCTCTAGTAAAGATAATGGGAGAAAATAAAACATATCTCTAGCTAAAGCCAAGGCCCATGTGGACTTTCCTAAGGGACAAAAATTATCAATCGATGGGGAGCGTAGAGCAATGAAATCCTTATAGGAGGTTCCCATATGAAGACATTATCCTAAACTATCGAGGTTAGCTAGTAATGCCAAAAATTTGCTTTAAAGAGATTATTTATAATGGAGCATCCAAATGTATTTTTTCTTCAAGAAATCCTTGGGAGAGAGAGACTGTATTATAAATTTTCTAGAATCCTCCTTCTCTTGTTAGTATTTTATCACTATTGATGTTTGTGGTTGGTCAGGGTGTTTGTCTCTTGGATGGGATGTTTGTAATATCTAGGCACAAAAAATTTGGATTGTCCACTTTGAGTTGGGTATGGTGGAATTATCATTGGAGATGGACCAAAATATTGCATTCATCAACATATATGGGCCTCATGATGAAGATTTTCCTTCTGAAATACACTTTATGAAAATTCATTTATGAGATCTAAGAATCTGATTATGGATGGTGATTGAATTTTCTCATTGGGTGTCATAGAATCATGGGGTTCTCATGGAAGGGTAGACCAAATCATCGATTTCCTTTTGAATAATATCTCCAATTTCCATCCCCAATGCATATGAAGCCCACTTGGAGTAAAAAAAGGGCGAGAGATGATCATCTGGCTAAGTGACTTGACCTATTTCTTGTGGCTAATTTTATGATTCAAAATTTTCCTTTTCTAAGGCAATGGGTTAGTTGGTGGGATCTTGCATCATTTTCCTATTACCATGGAGATTAATGGAAATGATCATCAAACTACATGGCATTGTAAAATGAATTCAATTTGAATTAAATAAGAGGCCTTTAATATATTGGTTAGGGATGATTGGCACCCCTTTGATGGTTGTCTTGGGAAATTTGTTGCTAGCCAATTTGAACGTAATATTAAACATATCAAGTATTGAGTAAATGGTTGAGCTAGTGCGATGAGTTGAAGGGAGGAGGATGAGTTATTGGTTGTGAAACAAATGATCAAAGCCTTCAGTGATTCTTATTCTGATGGATTTCGATCTCTTTAGTCTCATGAGGAGATCAATAGGCTTGTGGTTAGGAGGAAAGATAATCTTGCAAAAAATGAAGAGAAGCAGTGACTTAAAATTAAGATATTATGGTTGGATAGTGGAGAAGTGAATACAACAATTTTCCATGCTTATTATAAAGGAAGGAAAATAAGAAACACTCTCTAGAGCATGGAGGACGAGGAGGGTAATGACGTATCAAACTTTGATGGCCTTGCTTCCATGGTTCAATTTTTAGGAAAAATATTGGGAGGGGGGAGGTGAATCAATATTTTTAACTTTTCATCTCATCTTCTGATTTTTTTTTTTCTTCATTAAACTACCATATGTACATGACTCTTGTCACATGCACATAACATATATCTAGTTAACTTAATTTGACATATATTTCATTAGAGAATTAACTTGACAAATGCATTGTTAATTTATTCACCATCGAGAATGAAATAAAGAATAGATAAATCACAACACATAAGAAACAAACATAGAACACTAAGACTTTAGGTGGAAACCAAATTTGGGAGAAAATCATCGTTGTCAATGTCTCCGTCTTCTTCCTTATTATATAAAGAAAATATTCATTACATTTTTGCATTGGTGTAGATTCTTACCAGTATGTAGGCACCCACCTGTAGAAGGATACAACCTCCACTCATTCTCCAACACCCATTGGAAGGGAGCTACAACCCCCTCAACTCATTTACTGACTCCTACCAAAAGGGAGCTCCTACCCCCTTTCTGAAGGCTTCAACCCTCAGCTCCTTGTGGACCACTTTTCAGAATGTTTCAGACTGGATCCACCTTTCAGACAATTATCAAACAACCTGTAGGCCACTTTTCATCAAATTTTCATATTGGACCAACACTAAAAATAAACCCAAACCAATATCCAAACTAAGGTAATGGAACACAAATATGAATCACTAAATTTTTGTAAATCAACTAAACCTCTAAAGCCTCAAACTACTTAATACAAAGCTCAACTATAACAAATAACTTTAGAATATGTATGTGACTATTCTTAATGGAACCAATGTATATATGTGATTCCTTTGCATAAAACTCGCGTACATGTCTTAGATCACTGAACATTCAATCATTTGGATAAATGAATCACTGTAACATTGAATCACTCACTGAATACTAAACATAATCATAGATCACTGAACCATACCCAATCATCATAACTTATCAATATAGAAGTCTATAACTTAATCAATCCAAATAACATTGCCAGATACAGATCATGATTATGAAGACATCATTGACGAAAAAGAACAAACAAACATGATCAACAACATTGTAGACCATATCTAACTTAGAATATATATGTTACATCCACAAAACAAATCAGTGTATGTATGCAACTACCACGCATAATAGCTGTGTGTGTGTGTGTGTGTATATATAATTCAACATATGGATTAAATCATCAAAATATTTATACATTGAATTGTTGAACAAGATATGTGTATGTATGCGACATTACTGAATAAAACTCACGTATAGATCTTAAATCACTGAATCAACCCTTCACTGCAAACACAACACATATTGCACATATCTTACTTTCATATCACATATCACTTCAAACTCATTCAAATAGATCATGCATCATTATATACTTAAACATGGGTAAGTTAGTCAAATATAACAATTAGTACTAAAAGAACTTTCAGATCTCTCAAATCTGAGCCTCCTCCATGCTCCCTGGTGCACACCTATTTTAGATCAGATTACACATGAATAAACCATTTACTTGCACACATAACACCTTGATCTCCATATCCTTATATAGCTTTTTCCTTGGCAAATACTTGGTAATGTCATTAGTATTTGTGGATGGGTTCAAATGACCATTGTCGCTTCAATTACTATGGGCCAATACCATTGTAATGATCCCTAGTATCCAAATTTCCATGGTTTGAATACTATACATTAATTTTACTTATAAGACCTACATATGTATGCGACCCTTCTTCATGTGAATCACGTATACTTTCTCAAAACTTCACTTTTGGAATTCATCTATAGTTGAACTATCCTTTCTCTATCCATATCCTATATAGCATTTGTACCAATTTTCATTAGTTCCACAATCATCAAAGTTGACATCAAGTACATATTTATCAAGTAGGTTGTCATCAAGGAAAACACATTAGCCATAATTCCAACAATCTCCCCCCCCCCCCCCCCCACTGGATTTGATGGAAACCACTTTGGGATTTGACACTACTATAACACCTGTAAACACACCTACAAAACACCAAGACTTCTCTCAAGCCAATTCTCTCGAAATACCTCTTTCCAAATGCCAAGTTTCTCTCCCCCTTTTACATCAAGGGAAAAGGGTTGATGAAGTATTTCCCTTGTACTTCTGATCACTTTAGGTATGATCTGCTAAATATGAATCATGAAATTTGCATGTTGACCATGCTCCCCCTGAGAATATGTTGAACCTTATGAAGAAATTAAATAGAGTACAAGACTTTATGACTTAAATATGACCTTTCTTGTCACCAATGACTCATGATTACATCAGCCAACCAATATATTAGGGTTACATATTTGATCCAAATTTTACATCAATGTTCCAACATGATAGGATTACATACATAACATGACTTGATCCCAACAGCCCATACATGACTGAATTTCAAAATGATTTACAACATGGGTCTTTTCATGACCTTTACATTAAGAGAGATATATGACACTTATAACCAAAACCAGGGATGTCAACCATGAGATAGCAAGACTATGATAGGCATCAACAACCATGATAGGAATCTACAACATAATCATCTAATAGCAGCAACGTAAATGTCATAATGACAACAAAATGAACATCCTCATCATCAAGAAGTAATGTAATATATGACAATCTAGCATCAATCTCTTCAACATCATCATCATATATGCAATGTTTCCAAGAATCATGAATCAATTGTGCAATCAAGCTATGTCAGCAACTCATTCCCTTGACCTCATGTCATCAAGGTCAACACATTCTTTTCACATCTAGGAAGAGCCACAATCCTCAAGTAACAATATCAAACACCATGGTCAACATGTACATGCATCAATAATATATGTGAAAATAAATTGAACCTTCAGTATCACAAAGTAATTGGTTGGTAGCATCATCAACATTTTCAATGGACATGGCATATATATTTTTCTTGTCAATATCAAGAAGGATTGACCAACTTAACCAAGTGCAAGACATCATCCACAACTTCATCACATGAAATCCATGCATCATTGATAACTAATAACAACATATGAATCTTCAGTAGTGACATCAATAACAACCATACATAAAAAATTATATATAAGCATTAGCATGTTAAAGAAACTATAATGCCAAAAATGAACTATTAGTAGCATAAAATATGCTCCCTTTAAACCTATGTAATAGATCAATATCAGAACCAAAAAGCCAATAATAACTAATGGAAGAATAATTGATTAAGCTCCCATTGAATCCGTTCCACTCCCTTTTTCATCACTGAGAGGCATACACGACTATCTCGCTTAAAAACTGTGTATACACTTGACTTTCTTTCATACAATCTATGTACAGAAAGTAAATTGACGATGTTTACAACCACCTCTCCCCTTGAACATGACATGCCTATTTCAAAGATTACAAAAGTGAAGAGGTAGGAATTAATCCAAATTTATGCCTGATATATTCAAAGGAATCACATGGAAGAGGCTTAGTAAATAAATCTGCAACTTATTCCTTTGAAGGAATACACTCTAATTTAAATTTTTGTTCAAGTACTTTCTCTCTAAGAAAATGGTGTTTGATTGGAATGTGCTTTGTTTTGGAGTGCATGACAATATTTTTAGAGATACTTATGGCACTATTGTTGTCACAACGAATAAGTACAATTTGAGGATAGGTGACTTGAATGTCTTACAATGTTTGGATCATCCATAGAAGTTGAGTACATCAAGAGGCAACATAAACATATTCTACTTTAGCAATTGATAAAGTTATATACATTTTTTTTCTTAATTAACCAAGAAACTAAGTGAGGTCCCAAATAGATTGCTCCTCCACTAGTACTTTTGTGGTGATCAACATTACCTACACAGTCTACATCTATGTAAGCATGAAGTGTAAAGTCTACATTTTTGGGATAGCATAGACCAAAATCTCAAGTTCCTTGCAGGTACTTGAATATCCTCTTAATTACATGGTGATGAGTTTCCTTAGTATTTTCTTGAAATCATCCAACTATGCCAAATGCATGCATAAAATCTAGTCTTGTACGTCTAAGATAAATAAAGCTTCCAATAATAGATTTTTATTCTGGTTGATTGACTATAGGAGAGTCACCATTTTGGCTGAGACTGCATCCTATTACCATTGGTGTGCATACAGGTTTGAAGACTTACATTCCATATTTCTTCATAATCTGTTTGAGATACTTGGTTTGAGAAAGAAGGACATTGTCCTTAGTTTATTTAACTTGAAGACCAAGATAGTATGTTAGCTCACCAAGTAGAGACATTTAAAATTATTGTTGCATAACTAAACTAAATCCTTGACTCATAGATTCAACATTACTTCCAAATATTATGTCATCTACATAAACTATTACTGTCATAAGTTTGTCTTTATCAAATTTATATATAAATTGCTACCAGAGATCCATTTTTGAATCTTTATTGTCGAAGATACCTATCAAGAGAATAATACCATGCACGAGGAGCATGTTTTAACCCATATAGTGTCTTCTTAAGTTTGAAAACAAGATTTTATCATTACTAAGTATCAATCCTTTAGGTTGTTCAACACAAACTTCTTCTTCCAGGTACCCATTTAAAAATGTGGATTTAACATCCATTTGATATATCTTAAAGTTATGAAAACTCAAAAAACCAAGAAACATTATTATGGCTTCAAGTCTAGCTCCATGCACAATTGTCTCTTAAAAGTCTATCCCTTCCTGTTGAGGATATCCTTTGCATACAAGTCTTGCTTCATTTTGAATTACTTCTCCATTTTAATTTAGTTTGTTCTTAAACACCCACTTTGTCCCAATTACATTTTTTTCATGAGGACTTGGTGCCAGATTCCATGTATGGTTATTTTCTATTTGATCAAGTTCTTCATGCATTTCCTTAACCAAAAATTTGTCTTTTCTTGCTTCAATCGCATTTTGAAGTTCAATTGTGGATAGTAAGACTAAGTGACTAGATTTTCCAACAAAAGTTCTTCTAGATTGTATTCTTGCTTCCTTATCACCTAGAATTTGAGATTTAGGATGCATTTTTTGAACATACATTGATGGAGTCTATTCTGACATACTGTATTTTCATTTCCTTCTTTTGACGCTTCTTTTTCTTTTCTCCTACAACTTATTGGATTTGAGTAGGAAGAGTTTCATCATCTACTTGTGCTTCCCTTTTGGTACTTGTGAATGCTTCGTCAATCACAACATCTATCCTTTCAACAATATTTCTAAGCCTATTATTGTAACATTTATATCCTTTACTTTTGGAAGAATGTCCAAGGAGGACTCCTTCATCAGATCAGGATTCAAACTTTCCAAGATTATCATCATTTTTCTTTATGAAACATTTACTTCCAAATATTCTAAAGTGTTTGATAGTTGCAAGCTTGATATAACATATTTCATATGGATTTTTATCATTGTTTAATCGAACATGAGCCTTATTAAGACTATCCAGGGTTGTATGTATTTCTTCTCCCCTAAAGGTGTCAGGTGTTCCTAACTCATCAAGCATGGTACGTGCCATTTTTTGAACTGTTCTGTTCATTATTCCAGCCACTCCATTTTTTTGAGGAGTTTTAGCTATGGAAAATTATCTTTTGATGCCATGTTGTTCACAAAAATTGGAAAATTCATCTGATATAAACTCTCCTCCTCTATCATATCTAAGACATTTTATTTTATATCAAATTCATTTTCTACCAAACCCTTGAATATTTTAAACTTTTTAAATGTCTTATCTTTATACTTTAGTAAACCAATCCAAAACATTCTTTTAAAGTCATCAATAAATAATATGAAGTATTGTTCACCATGAGGACACTTATTTCTCATAAGTCCACATAAATCAATGTGAACAAGTTCAAGGGTTTTACTTGAAGTACCTTCTTTATATTTAAACTGAACTTTGGATTGATTACCAAATTGGCATGATTTGCAAATGTTCTTTTCAAGTGGAGAAATGTTGGGAAAGTCACGAACTGCTCCCATCCTGCTTGATTTGTATAATTGAGAAAAGTTGAGGTGCCCCAATATTTTGTGCTAAAATTATCTTTCTTCATATTTTCTAAAAAACAATGCTCTTTACCACCCTCTAGGATATATAAATTGCTTGGAGTTATGATTCCCTTGATTATGATCTTACCTGTCACCAAATTTCTTACCACACAATTCTTTGATCTAAAAATAACTTCATGCCCCTGATCACACATTTGAATAACACTTAACAAGTTATCTCTTATCCCATCAAAAATAATACATTCTCATCCTTGACCTTTTTCTTTAAAAACATAGATCCTTTCCCTGTAATAGTAGCAGGTGAGTTACTACCAAAAGTCACATTCTTTTATTTCTTAATTTCATTAAAAGAAACAAACTTATCTCTTCCACCTATCATATGCTTTGAAAAAACATTGACAATGCACCGTAGATTCTCTTAATCTCTTGCATATAATGTTAGACCACAATTTTCAGAGGAAGTAATTTTATTTTTCCATACCTTGGGTGTTATAGTCTTCTGCTCATGTTAATAAGATGACTTCATCCTGCTTCTATATTTAGTTCCTTCATGAAAAAAATTATTGCAAAGAGAACATTCAAATTCATTCTGAAGAGGTGAGAAAACGTTATAAGAATATTTCTTTGTCCTAATTGCATTTTGTTGGTTTTTTTCTTCTCTAGTCATAATTGTTTTATAAGCAACACAATGAATTGATTTGGGACCAAATTTGTGACAAGTGAAGCATTGACCATTGAAGTAAGAATGCATGGGAATATAATACCTTCTTGAGTAGATTTCCCTTTGTTCATGGAATGGTTATTTTGAATGATAAATATTTGATCCTTCATTCTTTTTTTTGAGTTCTATAATTCTGATGATTACTTCCTTTTACTACATTGATGTAGATTCTTGTACCTATTTTAGAAGATTTCATAGATTTTTATGTTTCACCATTTGGATTGTATCTAAGACTCGTCTTGATCAAAGGATAATGTTGCACTTTAAATATTTCTTCTAAAGTTTTAGATCCTTTAGAAAATGTAAGATTTAGAGCCTTTGTTTTCTCAAGCTCCTTTCTTAGACCTACAATTTCAAGTTCTAATATTTTAGAGTTCCTTTACTTTTCTTGGCCTTGTTTCTCCAAAGTTTCTTCAACTAATTTAGCTTCTTCTAGACAGATCTTTAGCCAATTCATTTCTTCAAAAAGGGTGTTTTCCTTATACATACTAATTTCCTTTTATTGTTTCTTGTTTATGGACACAAGTTTATCAATTTCTTCTAGATAATCCATAAAGACATCGTCTGATTCATCTACACATTGTTCTTCAAATTCCATAAGTAATTAAAAATCATGATCTGATTCATCATCCTCATTATTCAAGGAGTATTCACTATTTTCATGAGTATAAAAAATTTTCTTTCTATTATACTTTCGAACATTATTTTCTTCTCATGATTTCCTTTATAAGGACATTTAGTGGAATAGTGACCTACTCTTCCATAGGAAAAAGATTTAAAAGGAAGATTACCTTTGAACCTGTTAGTCCCAACTTGGAGCTTCTTCACAAAATTCACTTCTTCTTCATCTGAAATATAACATGTTTCCTTAGGCTCTTCTTTTTCTTTCCCTTTATTTGTGGCTTTGAATGTTGCTTTTCTCATACCTGATGTGCTTCCTTTTCTCATCTCATAAGATGTCAAGATCCCATGGAGCTGTCCAACAGTGAGATTCTTCAAATCCTCTATTTCTTCAATGGCAAAGACTTTAGAATTGAAATTTGAGGTTAGATATCTTAGAACATTTTCAACAACAATAAAATCCTTTATTTCGTCACCAAGAATTTTCATTGAGTTAACAATCTTGTCCAATCTAAAAAATCTTGTAATATTTTCATCATCGTGAAATCTAAGATTCTCATACTGAATTCTAAACATTTGAAGTTTAGCACATTTTATCTTAGTGTCACCTTCATACATTTGGATAATATTGTCCCATATTTCATTTGCAGTATTCCGCTGCATGACTTTCACAAACTCAGATTCAGCCAAACTTCCCAATATAGCATTGATTACCTTTTCATTGATCTCATATTGTTTCTTCCCTACATCATCTGTGGGAATGGAGGTTGGGTATTGATATCCACCTTCAACAATTGCCTAAATATCAGCTCTTAGTGCCGACATATATGCTCTCATTCTCACTTTCCAAAATACAAAGCTAGTCTCAAAAAACAAAGATGGATAAATAGAAGAAACTCCCTCTTGATTTCTCATATTGATGGATCTCCCTTTAAGAAATTTAGATTCTTCTAAGGGACCTACTCTAATTCCAATTTGTTATGAAAAATACTGAGAGGTGGCAGGCGGGGGTGGTGAATCAATAATTTTAACTTTTCATTTCATATTTTGAATTTTGTACACTATTATTCTTCATGCAACTAACATATGTATGCGACTCTTGTGAATACAAACAATGTATATCCAGTTAACTTAATTTGTGCTTAATTTGACATATCTTTCATTAAATAATTGAATTAACCAATACATTATTAATTTATTCACCATCGAGAATGTAGTAAAGGATAGATAAATGAAATCGAATAAGCAACACCCATAGAACAATAGGATTTTAGGTGGAAACCCAATATGGGATAAAACCACCATTGTCACTATCTCTTTCTTATTTCTTATTATATAAAGAAAATATTCATTACATTTTCGTACTAGTGCAGACTATTACTAGTATGGAAGGAACCCACCTGCAAAAGGAAACAACCTCCTCCCGTTCTCCAGTACCCACTAGAAGGTAGCTACAACCCCCTCAACTCATTTATTGGCTCCTACCAAAAGGGAGATCCTACCCCCTTTCTGAAGGCTACAACCCTCAACTCCTTGTGGACCAATTTTTAAAATGTGTTAGACTGGATCCACCTATCATACAATCATAAAACAACTTGCAAACCACTTTTCATCAAATTTTCATACTAGACCCACACTAACAATAAACCTAAACCAATATCCAAACTAAAGTAATGAAACACAAATTTGAATCTCTAAATATCTAAAGCATCAAAATACTAAATACAGATCTCAACCAGAATAAGTGAACCTTGGAATATATATCTGATTATTAATATAACCAACACATATAGGTGCTTCCTTTGCATAAAACCCATGTATAGATCTTAGATCATTGAACAATGAATCATTTAGCTAACTGAATCACTATAACAACTAATCACTTACTGAATACTGAACCAATCATAGATCATTGAACCATACCCAATCATCATATTTGATCAATATAGAAATCCATAACTCAATCAACCCAGATAACTGCCAGATATAGATCATGCTTATGAAGACATCATGGACAGACAATAGCAAATATACATCATCAACAACATTGTAGACCATATCTAACTCAGAATATATACGTGACATCCAAAAAATATATCAATGTATGTATGCTACTACCATGCATAACACTTGAGTGTGTGTGTGTATATATATATATATATATATTGATTAGATCATCACGAAATTTGTCCATGACATTGTTGAATAAGATTTTCATATGTATGCGGCATCACTGAATAAAACTCACATATAGATTTTAAATCACTGAAGAAATCCTTTGTTGAAAACACAAAACATACTACACATATCTTACTGTCAAATCACAAGTCACTTCAGACTCATTCAAATAGATCTTGCATCATTAGGTACTTAAACATGGAAAATTTAGTCAAATATACCCATTAGTACTCTAAGCACTTTCATATATCTCATAACTGAGTCTCCTCCATGCTCCCTAATTCACACCCATTTCAGATTAGATTGCACATGAATAAACTATTTACTTGCACACATAACACCTTGATCTCCATCTCCTTATATAACTTTTGCCTTGGCCAATACCTTAGGTAAATACTTTGGTAATGTCTTTAGTATTTGTTAACAAGATCAAACGACCATTTTCGCTCCAATTACTATGGGCCAATACCATGGTAATGACCCCTGGTATACAAACTTCCATGGTTCAAATTATGTACACGACTTTTACTTACAAGACTTGCGTATGTACATGACCCTTCTTCACGTAAATCATGTAGACTTTCTCAAAACTTCCCTCTTGTCATTCATTTGTACATGAACTATCCTTTCTCTATCCATATCCTTTCTAGCATTTGTACCAATCTACATTAGTTCCACAATCATCAATGTTGACATCAAATACATTTTTATCAAGAAAGTTTCCATAAAGGACAATACATTAGCCATGATGGAAACATCAATCACATTTATGAAATATCTTTAAGTAACTTTAGGGGGTCAATATAGATGAGATCATTCATATGGTTCAATTATGCTAAAGAATCAAGGGAAATCATGTATACTAGGATTCTTCACTTCTTGATAACAATTTTTGATGCACTTATACAATTATCTTAGCTTGATCTTCTTCTTATTATTATAGTGTCCATTTCATCAAACTGCTATCAAAATAAAAAAGACAAGAGTACAAATGTTGGCTCTCTGCCAAAGCCAAAACCTCTCTCTCTCAGAGAGGAAAACCCTTCGGTAAGTTTCTCTTATTGAAGCTTCTTATTGATCAATGCCAAACCCTAAACCCTTGAATAGGATGACCTCCAAGCACAAGTCAAGTCCTTCCTCTTTTCTTCACTATGTTCCCCTGCACATGGACTTCCTCCTTCCGACACTTTTCTCCCCAACACTTTGTCCTTTTTCTTCACTGCTTTGGCTAGAGATAGACCTTCGCTATGTTAGCCTCTTGATGAGATATTCTTCTTCCTTTCTTCAAGATGTTCTTCACTTAAGGGGACACCCTTATCTTGATCCAACAAGATTCTTCTTGAGGTAGGTCTACAAAATTGATGTGACTAAATGATATCCCTAGTTTTGCCATGTATGGTAGGAACCCTAGAGAATTAGAGACCTTTTCCTTTGCTAGAGAGATAGTCTTCTTCACCTAACTTGGGAGGCCTTGTAGGCCTAGTTTCAAGCCCAAACAACACTAGTTCATGGACTGTTTTGTCCCTGCTATCATACCTGCATACTTGACCTAGTTTTCTTCCTACATTTGACTATTTCTAACCCTAGAAATAGTCCTCTTCACTTTGGTTTTCCTCCTCCTCCCTTCATTGCACTAGGAGACTCTTTAGACAAGGTTTTTCCTTCTCTTTTTTAGCTACTTCACTTCGCTAATTTCAGAGATGTTTTTCATTGTCTTTTAAGGGAGTGGACAACCTATATTTATAGAGGAATGTCCCTCCTTTAGCTCGACTTGAGGCTGACTTGCTCACTGTAGGCTGACATAAATTTTCTTCATCACTTTTCATCGTTGAGCCTCTTTTGAAGGATGTTGTTTCATGGAGAGGACTTGCACTTGGCTTGGAGGTATTCCTTTGACCTTATACAATATTCTACATAGTGTAACATGCCCTTTAAGGGTCTTACATAAATACATTGACACTTTAACATCCTATAGGCACTTAAACATGTGCTTTACCTACTTCAATGAGAAAGAAACTCATTGACAAATAATATAAAAATAATTTCTCTTTTCTTGAATAAATACAAATGTCAAAATTACATTTATGAAGATCGAACCTAGTTACACTTTCTTCAACACTCCCTCTTAACTAGGGAGGTATTCATAACTCATTACAATGTGTTTGGTTGTTTTTCAATATTGAAGAATTCACATAAGAGAAGCTGGATTTGCACTTCATCTATTATAGCATCATATAAATCAACATTGTCATAGTGCAAGGCCTTGACTGACAACTCCCTCTCACCATGAGAACATGAACTACAATGCTGGCGAGACCAATGATTTATGGACACCTTCATCATTGTCTCTCAAGGTACATACCCACCCGGGTGTTCATTGAGTAGGACCTTATAGGACTATTCTTATCTTGGGTTCCTAACCCTAAAAGAATATCAGTCCTCTTGTCTATTCTTGTCTTGGATTCCCTACACATCCTCAAAGAGTATCAGATGCTAGATGATTACCCAATCCTCCCATTCTTTCTTCCCAAGTGAAGACAAGAGTGTTGTGTCCCTCTCTTCCTCTCAATTGAGGAAGACATGCCCAAGTATCCTTTGACAAGCTACTTGTCCAAGTTCCTTTGTAATTCAGAAGTTTTTATAACTCACTCTTAGATAGGTACTTGTATCAACAACTTCTTCTTCATGGGTCCTCCAACTACTTAATCTCCTTACTTCCTTTTATGTCATGAAGTTTTTGTTCAAACTTCTTCTTGGTAGGGCACCATCCATCAATCACTTTCCTTCTTGGTTTGTCATGTCATTTCTTCCTTTATGGAAAGTGGACTTCTTGTCATTTATCAAGTTCTCTTGTCATCAGTTATTCCTTGTCATCTTGTCTATGCTTCAGACTACTCTGCACATGGATGCTGCTTTGTACTTGCTTGTTCCCATGCTTTGATCTAGTAGCCCTTCATGACTTCATCCTAATATTTCTTCAACATTAAATTTTACTTTTTCTATATGGCTTCTTCATCATGGAATATTCATAGAGTAAAATCAATTATCTACATCTTTCATATCTCCAAGGCCTTCATAGGTTTCAAGGATCTTTTGATCTTTTTCTTCCTTTATCAAAGTTGTCATGCCTTCTTTCGAGAGTTGTCTTCAAAGTATCTTATTAGATAATGATTCTTGGTGATCATGGTGTTCTTCACATGCTCGATATATTTATTTACTTGATTCTTCTTTGATATATTGGTCAACCACCTTATGATTCTTGTGAGAGAACTCCTTCATTGCTTGCTTCTAGGACTAGTTAGCATTCCTTCTTCACTTGCTTCTTAGTCAGCAATCTTATACTCCTTATGTGATTGTTTCTTTTGTTGACCTTCATTACATTGTAGTATATTCCTTTGAGCATGTCATTGGTGAAAGATATTCCTTCATACTTGATCATGTCATAGAACCATTCCCACGACTCAATATTATACATATAATAACATGACTAAACATTGATGCATGCATACCTCATCTTGATTCTCCTTTGATCATATTATCTTTATTTGGTTGTCCTTGGTGTGGCCCTTCTTGCTTCATCTTAGCTTTCCTCCATATCATATGTTTATTGAATCCCATGAATGGGATTCTAAAATGAGACATTTTCTTCTGTTTATGAATCTTCTTTTGAAGATTCCATCATAGGATCTTGAAGATCCTTACCCTGCAAATGTTTCTTTCCTTTTGATGATGGTGTTCTCCTAAGATTCTTAATCATGATCAATTTTCTTTCATTATGGATGAGGTCTTATTCTAGGTATGCCTCTTCTACATGAATATATTTAGCTATATCTACCATGCTCATATATTATAGAAGATATTTCTAACCATGCATTTTGTTCTATTATAAATTCTCCTTATACATGAGTATTTTGAACTCTATGTACATCATGCTTCTAGATTTTGGAAGATGTTTCTAGCCATGAGATTCTATTCTTACATGCTCCTATACTACTCAAAAATTTGAAAGAATACATTAAGTAAAGAAGTAGACTTAGTCATAATAGAGATCTGGAGGATCTTCCTTCTTTTTCCTCTTGTCTTCTTCTTTCATTTCTTGAGTTACATCAGCTTCTTCCATTTTTCTTTTGTTGTTGTTGTCCTTCTTCAATTTAGGACAATTCCTTTTGTAGTGTCTATATTCTTGGCATCCATAGCATTGGATTTTGGACATAGACCTTAGCTATGTTAGTTTCTTGATGAAATATTCTTCTTCTTTTGTTCAAGATGTTCTTCACTTAAGGAGACACCCTTCTCTTGATCCAATGAGATTCTTCTTGAAGTAGGTCTGCAAACTTGATGTGACTGAAAAACAACCCTAATTTTTCCACGTATGGTAGGAACCCTAGAGAATCAAGATCCTTTTCCTTCATTAGAGACATAGGCTTCTTCACTTGACTTGGGAGTCCTTGTAGGCCTAGTTTCAAGCCCAAACAAGACTAGTTCATGGACTATTTTGTCCTTGTTTTCATATCTACAGAATTGAACTCCTCTTCTTTTCACATGTGATTGTTTATAGCCCTGAAGAAAATCATCTTCACTTTGGTTTACCTCCTCCTTCCTTCACTGCACTAGGAGACTCTTTAGATAAGGTTTTCCCTTCTCTTCTTCAGCTACACCACTTCGTTGATTTCATAGATGTTTTTTGTTGTCTTTTGAGGGAGTGGGCAACCACTATTTATAGAGGACTATTCCTCCTTTAGGCCAACTTGAGGCCGACTTTGTTACTATAGGCCGACATACATTTTCTTCATCAATTCTCATTATTTAGCCTCTTTTCAAGGACGTTGCTGCATGGGGAGGACTTTCACTTGGCTTGGAGGTACTCCTTTGACCTTATACAATATTCTACATAGTGTAACATGCCCTCTAAGGATATTACATAAGTACATTGACACTTTTACTTCCTATAAGCACTTAAATGTGTGCTTGACCTACTTCAATGAGCAAGAAAATCATTGACAAATAATATAAAAATAATTTTTCTTCTCTTTAATAAATACAAATGTCAAAATTACATTTATGAAGACTGAACCTAGCTACACTTTCTTCAAAAAATTATTCCCTCAATTTATGGAGGATTATGAGAATAATGAGTAGATGGGGGAAGTCTTTGAAGGGGAGTTAAAAATTGACACTCTCTAGTTTTCAACAAGACAAGAGTTTAGGCCCTTATGGATGGGTTACTAAATCTTTGTTTCCTTTGTTGACCATATTGGAAAATATATTATATGGGTTGTGAATGATTCTTGTAGTGAAGGACGATTTATCCTTGCTTTCAACTTGACCTTCATTTCCCTCATTCCTATGATTGATAATCTTTCCTCATTTTTATCCTATCTATCTATGAAAATGTTTTATAAGGTCATATCAAATTTTATTTCTTGTAGAATCTTACCCATCCTCTCTAAAGTTATATCACAAGAACAATTTGGCTTTCTTGTCAGGTGACAAATTCAAGAGGTCGTTGGGGTGGCTCAAGAAGGTTTACATGACATTAAATTATTGAAGCTTAAGGTTGTTGTTTTTAATATTTATCTCTCTACAACATATGATCATATTAATTGGTGCTTTTTTAGACTTTTTCTCACACATAATGACTTTGATATACATTTCATAAATTGGATCATGAGTTTTTTGGCCTCTATTTCCTTTATTGTTATGATAAATGGTTCATTTGTGAACTTTTTCCAAGCTCAACATGGGTTATGATAAGGTTTTCCCATAGTCTCCACTATTGTTCCTACTTGTTGCTAAAAGATGCCTATAGAAGAATGGATTTCTAGGGTGTTTTACTTGCAAAGATGTTACAAATCACACATTTATTAGTTATGGACAATATTCTTATCCTTTGTAATGGTTCAACTCATGATTTTGGAAGCTTCTCTAAGATTATGGATTTATTTGTTTCAGTGAGAAGTATGGTGATTAATGAAAGGAAATCTTCCATTCAAGTTCACAATTTGGAAGAGCAGTAGATCAGGTATATCTATTCTATTTTCCCTTTTGAGACCTTGGAATTAGATAAAGTTCTTAAATATTTGTGCTTCAACTTGAAACAAAATTGCTATAAAAATTCGATCGATTGTCGTTATTGGCTAATTTAGAAAAAGACTCATATGTTGGAGCTTTAGGTGGTTGTCTCATTGAGGTAGAATGTTATTATTCAAAATGTACTTGAATCCATACCAGTTTATTAAATGTCTTTGGCTTGGATCCCTAAAGGTGTTTTGGATAAATCTAGGAGGATTTTCTTTAAATTTTTATGGGAAGGCTCACAATACCATTTTTTCATTCCTTGGGTTAGTAAGAGTAGATTGGCCAACCCCCAACTTTTGGGTGGGTGGGGTCTCAAAATAAACTTTTCCTCTAAATTTGTCACAACCAAGTTTTTTTGTAGGTTGTTGTCCATGCACAACCATTAGATGAAGGTGATTCACCAGAAGTACATAGCTTCATTTTTATTAGATGATTGGGTGTGGCTTTGCAACAAAACTAGATAAAACATCTCAGTGGTTTGTAGGGAAGTTTCAAATTCTTTAGAATCGGTAGCTTTAGGTCTGACTTGGAATATCGGGGATGGATTCATCCTTTGTCTAGGATATGTTCCATGGCCTGGTAGTGGATTTAGTCATATCCTTCCTCCTGCTCTTATTGATTATTTGCATGATCAAGGTATTACTCATCTACCCATATAAAATCTCCTATACAATAAACTATTTGGAAAAAAGGTTGGTTGTATGCTCATGAGCTCAATTTTTTGGTCATGTTTCAGGTGGTGTGGTCTCATTTTCTTGATTCTCTGAATTTTATGCACATTAGCTTAATTGACTATGAAGACGAGTTGGTGTGGTCATTTTCTCCTCATGGAAGATACACTCCTAAGTTGGGTTACCTACTCCTAAGTGTTGATTTTCATAATGTTGTTGTGGAATGGTAGTGGCAGGTTTTTTAGAAATCCAAATGTCTGTCAAAATCTAAATTGTCGGTGCGATGTTTCATGGAAATAAAAAATCCCACCTAGGAAATTATGCTACATAGATTTCAAATCAGGCCTGGTTGGTGTGCATTGTGTAAACAATATGGAAATTATAAATAATCTATTTGTTATTTTTTCTTTTACTAAGTAGGTTTGGGACACTTTCCTTTCATGTCTTGGGCCAGGATTTCATTCGGATATATTTACTTTCAATGCCACTTGGAAAATTTGTTTTGAGAGAATATCTACCAAAAAATTTTGTGCTCCTCCCATTATTTTGTGTTAGGGTATTTTGTTTACCCGCAACAAAGTTATTTTCATGGATTCTATGTCCTATCCTAAAACTATTTCTCTTGATGGGTTGGAAATTATTTCTCACTATCCATAATCAAGGACTTCATTGGATGGTTGATCTATGTGCATTGAAACTCCAGATGTTTCCAAAGCTTGGGGGTCTTTTGATGGTGATTCCCAAGGGGAAGAGCCCATTTGCACGAGTAGCATTATTCTTCATTTAATAGAAAATCATTTATTTCATGTTAAAATGGGTTTGGGAAGGGGGGGAAATAATTGACAGAAGTCATTTGCTGCAAATCTCTTATTTATTTTATTGTTGAAAAAGGGTGCACTCAACTTCAGTTCTTTGGTGACTCCCCGTTAGTTATAAATTGGGTTAATATGGCTCAATGTTGTTGTAATATTATGCCCATTCATATTGTGGAGGAAATCCAAAGAATAAAACATATATTCACTTCTTTCACATGTTTCCATGTATACAGGGAGAGGAACAGGGTCATTGGCGGTCTTCCTAAGGAAGGATTACTCTTGGATCTGGGATTATGGTTGGTAATAGAGTACCGGGGTGCTAAACATTTCCAATTTTTTTCATAGGACATATATGGATGGGTATACTATTATTTATATTTCATAACTTATCCTTTATATATCGTTGTTGCACTCTAGTTTTTTTGTATGTTTTATTTTTATATTTGAACTTTGTATGAACTATCACATTATAGTTTCTTATCATGAACTTGGTATCATGTATGTTCCCCAATTTGATGATTTAGAATGTATCTATCATGCATGGGGGATTCACTGGGGGAGAAATATCATACCATGTGGGTTCATATTGGGGGATATATATTGAGTAAAAAATGACATAATATATTAGGGGACATATAGGGGTAAAAGGTTTTCATATTGGAAAATATAAAAAAAATGAAGCTTAAAGTTAATGAAAAAATATAAAGTGGTTTAAAAAATGTTAATAATAAATTGATATCTACAATATCTAGTGAAAGTAGGGTTTTTTTTTTAAATTGGGAAGTTGTATTGGGTTTATATTGGTACAGAGTTAAATAATGTGATTTTTAGTGGATTTCCCAATATGTAGTCAAATTAAGGGTATTTTTTAATATGCCATGAACACACGTGATATGTCAGAGGTTCACTAAGTGAATCCCCCATGGCATCATGTATACATAAAAAAATTGTATTTTGATATATTTTTCCATAGAAGGATCAGGGCACATCCTTAAATAATACACATGAAAAATATGTATATACAAAATATATTTCACTTTACTTCTTTAAATGAAAATATGGGTTTCTCTTCACAGGAAAAAGAACTTCCATGTTACCCTATAACAATTCTTCAGAACACATATATGTGTTTAATAATTTAATATATCCAGTCAAGATGGGTTAATGAAATAAGCAACATATGTGCTAGTTTGTAGTAAGTTTCACATCAACAATTGTGGTGGTAACATTTAAAAAAAATAATAATAAATAAACAAATAATTAGTTTCACATTGTTAACATATTATTTGAATTTACATATGAATATAAAACATATTTTCACCTCATTTTAAATATTTCCAAAAACATATGAACGATGACACTTATAGAACCCAATGTAATAAAGGTGATTGACTAGTTACTTCTTCTATAGAGATCAAATAATAACCATATGTATCCCTTATGTTAGATAGCATTATAGCAAGCATCCATGTTAATCATTATACTCAAATAGAAAACAACATCTGAAGGTCAAGCATGCCAACATCTTTAAAACTTGGTCAAAATAATGTTATTATATTTCTTCTTAAACATTCATATGGATGACATAAACAATATAATGTATAAGGGAATATCATTGCTATGAAGAATGGGCATATGG
The DNA here is from genome assembly GCA_000404065.3 of Pinus taeda. Lineage (NCBI taxonomy): Eukaryota > Viridiplantae > Streptophyta > Pinopsida > Pinales > Pinaceae > Pinus > Pinus taeda. The sequence continues at coordinate 24,877 of APFE030335423.1, read as the reverse complement.
TTTGATGTTTATACCAACCCTTATTTGAACCTATTGTGTTTGAAATAAAAATATAAATCTACACCTATGGAATCTTATTTCCTAGGAGAGTAATTCCCCTAATTATAACCCTCCTTTATACCTTCGGTACTTTTCTTCTAGTGGCTTGAGACCCTTCCATCATAAAAACTTTCAGAAGGCCCAGTGACTTTTCAAGTGGAATAAATTACATTTTTTTAGGATTTCATATGAAAAACACTCATGGCAAAAGCTTGGATAGTTTCAAATATTAAAAACATAAATAAAGGAAATTAACCTTTCGGTTTTTGCTTTGTTTTATGTGTTGATACTTTAGTTTGCACACTTTACATCCCCCTCATTATTCACACACTCATTTGAGCACCATAGGGAACCACTTAGCACCCTATTTCTCTAGACACCTTCAAGGCCTCCCACTTTTTCTAGGAGGAGTGCCAAGACTTGTATATTTTCCTACTAGACGTTTCCCTTAGAGATCACCTTTTCACCCAACCTTGTTAGGTTCTTCCATCCTTGGTACTATTTTTCTCATATGTGTCATATCAACATGGTGAACCCCACATGTAGCCTTCCATTTTTCACTTCACTAGACCTCTCGGATATTTTAAACCTGAAAAATAACCCCATAGCCCATGATTCTACATGGCAAGCTATGCCTACCAAATTGTCCTCAAAAATACCAAATTTTGAAGGAATACCTGAGGAATATCACATGAACCATGTGGTGACCTTTCATCTATGGTGTTCTTCTAATAAAATGATTAATGACTCAAATCGACTGAGGTTCTTCTAGTTCACACTAACTATCCCTTTGTCTAAATTGCATGTAAGTGAGAGGTGAGGGTCACACAACACATTCAAATCCATATCCAAGTCATTTATCACATTTTTCCAACTCCCTATTTTCTAATACAATGGGTTAGAGCTATTGCTTCACTTTTGATAAACATATTCCACTCACATTGTATACCACATCCTCAAGTGAAATAGATGTCATAGTATCTATAAAATTGATGTTCCTAAAGAACTTATATTATAATTATTTCTCAATTCCCTATTACCTGTCATAGAAAAGGACATTTCCACCACCATGCCACAATATGAGGAAGAAGCCATAAAAAATCTCATCAGTTTGAGCATATTTATGCACAATTAGGGAAACATTACATGGTAATACCAATGTGAGATAATATTAACTTCTAGGTATCAATATTATATCTATAGCCCCTACCAAGAGTTAGGAGAGTCAAGCGGGCTCATGATAATGTTTATTCTAAGACTTCCCCTTTTAGGATTTCCTCTCACCACTAGTTGTGTGACACTAGAATATGGAGGATTTTAAAGTTCCTACAAGACAACATTTTATGTTTCTAATGACAATGACCAGAGGGGTTTATTTGGATGCCTACCCCTAGGTTCTTAACTTAGACTATAATTTATTTTGTGGCTCTAAAGTGGAGGAAATTAATGTGTTTAAGTTAGATTGTTTTTAAGAGGATTTTGAGTTTGGGATGACTGCCCAAAACTCATGTGACTTAGGGTGTGAAAACTGGTGAACTTTAAGTAGTCTATACTTGGTGTTCAAATTCCCCCATATTTTTTTGGGTGCAACGGGAAGCTCATACTAATCAATTAAAAACTTAAGTGAAATTCATGTGTGGGATGTAGTGAATGAAAAGTTTTAAGAGAACATCAAAAATATTTATGAGATTGTAGCAATGTGGACATCATTGGATTTGTTACTTTGTAATCTAGTTAAAATATGTGTGTTCTATCTTACATGAAAAAAAATACGTGCATATGGTGTGATTCTTACTTTCCCCTATTACGCATTCAGATTTATACTCTAACCTTAAAGGGAGATGGTAATGGGCTACTGATGTTTTTCACTCTCGCAAAGCACTATGTGCACAAGGGGAAGAGCATATTCCACCCTTTACTAACTCCTCTTTTAGTCCCAATACTACAATTAGTTAGCAAAAAGAAGGGCCATCCATGTCACGGAAAAAGAAACTAAATTCATCTACACTAGTGGTTAATTATAATTGAAAAAACCTAATTAAGTTGCTAAAACATGTAGGATTAGGGCTAGGTCATTAAGGGATACCACCCAACCCAGGTAAGAGGATAAGTTTGCAATGTTTTAAGGTTCTATAAGCCCACACAAGTACACTAATGATTCTCAGAAGGAAATCCCGCATTTGTTTCTTTAATAACCATGCAAACTAACTCAAAAATGAAACAAGCCTAACTTCCAGAATGCATGGGCCAAGAGGTGGCCTAAACTGGTTATACAAAAAATTAACAAAAATAATATAATGAAATAGATATGGGAGGAGAGCCTGGAAACAATAGAAAGAAGTGAGAAAAATAAAGTGAAGTTTCCAATACGTTGTTTGTATTTTGGTGCAATGGTGTACCAAAACCCAATCTATTACATGGCCATTATTCCTTGCATAGAGAAACAAGCAAATTATTAGCAAAATAAACATATGAACAAAAAAATAATGCAACTAAATCTACCAAGGATCATTAGCTACAATATAATAACAAAGGAAAATAAAATAAAGAAACATAAGAGATAGGGAAGCAAGATTTTTCTTTTTTTTCTTGGTGAAAAGAGTTATAAATTATCTCAGAGACACTAAAGGAAGTTGACATTGCAATGGACCCTATGAATCTCCTAAAGGAAATTCTCTTTACACTCTCCTTGCAAGAATGATCTCTCATAAAAAAAGTATTGTTGCACCGAGAAGTGCTCTATAACCCAATACAGGGGAGATGTGTACACATTAGATGTTAGATATTATTTGTAAACATTTTTTATTTCACTTTACACAATATAGGTTCTATTTTGACTAATTTACAACCAAAGAATAGTTAACCTCATTAAAATGCTCTTGAGATCTGCAAAGTGTAATGAATTTAATGATTTTATATTTGCAAAGTCAAACATATTGAACCTAGTTTTGATATCTACAATATAGGAGAGTTTTCTATGATCTAAGGAGGAAATTCGTTATAAACACTACTAAATTCCAATCAAGGTAGCGTTTTCCCTCTGCATCTGCTAGATGTGATGGAAAAAATGAAGAAAATGATAATCATTTCGACAAATATTTTTAGTTTGAGCCTTTTAGATCAATGCATATCCTGAATTTTCTAAAGCTCTATTTGTGGCCACTCAAAAAGAAATTCTCTGCCCTACAAAAGATGAAGCTAGTTTCATTTTTCGAGCCATGAGATTGATAATAAATCCTTTTCATGATATGTGATTAATATCAAACTACCAAATCTTAAAACATTTTAGGTCTCTAGTCACTTAATATCATCCATAACACGAGAATTTATCTTGTAAAATTCTGATGGCACCAAATCTACCCTGACACCAATTTCATGAATCCACTCCATTCACATCTATGCGAGTTTACATTCATTTCTCAACATTTCTTGAAGCATTCACCATGCACACTCAATATAAAAATATAATTCATGAGAATCGATTATATTTGTTTCCATTAAACACATTGAATAATTATTCTTCAATAATACCACTCTCCACGATTCAACACATGTGGTAAATTTAATTTCACTAAATCTTCAATAAAATTCCTTTACCCAATTCACACACATAGGAACTTAATAATACCAATTCCAAATTTTAAGAATTATTCAATGATCATGCACATAGACACTTCATACACAGAACACAAAAGATATGCAACTTCCTTTCATTAATAAAACATATACATACAAACATGGAAAATTTTAGGGGCTAATATTCGTAGGTGGGCTATTTTTCCATGATTTTTCCAAAAAACAAATTCACCAATTTCCATTTCTTATAAAAATTATTCGCCCAAATTTTACAATGTAAAATTATTTTACCTCTAAAATCACCAACATTATATAGAGAGTATATATAAAATCATTATGAATTTGAACAATTCTACAAATACAACATTAAACATTTTATAGTTTACATGTTAGTGACTAATGAGGTTCGCCATTGTTTCTAAACTTCAAGATTATTTTTCATCCTTAAAATTTTCCCTGCATACAAAAGTACTCAAAACAATTTGTTTCTCTCTATTAGCCTAATTTGCACATTCATTTGGTCATTCGTTCTCACTGTCCATAGGTTTACAATAAGTAGAATTAATAAATTTAATAGCTTTTCTCAAATCCTAAAATCACTCCATAAATCATATTTTTCTAAATTTTGAAGTCACTCAATATATCCCTATACTCTCTTATGTTTTTCAAGGTAAATTAGCTTTTTCCTTATGGACAAATCTTTCCTATCCATATTTTTTTCTAAAAATATTCTATAATAATTAAAATAACTAAGTATATTTACTATTAGGGAATTGTAATTCATTTACAATGATTGAAACCCTTTTTGAAGCTTTATCTCCAAAAAGCTTGATGACTTGGAAACTCTAATGCTCCTGCATCAAATTCCCTCCCTTTTCACTGCAATTGTAAATATACATAGTTTTAGTCTTTGAATTCTTATTTTCTTAGATGATATTCAACAAATGCATAGTCTACTTCTAGGATCTTGTGGTCTAATCTTGAACACCCTCATGAAAAAAGGAGTTTTTGACAAAATATCATGGTCTTTTGGGGTTAAATGAAATAAATTTGTAAACCTTGAATTTGGGGATGGTATTGGTATTGAAGTATGGTAGTGAGGAGTATCACAACCTTTGACATAATATCCAATGGTTTGAACTTACCATAGAGGAGCATAGGCACATGTTACGATTCCAAATCCAATCTTTGTTCTCTTTCCATTTAAAAATAAAGTGATATTTGTGGCTTACCATTTCATGAGAGTGTTTGTTTTCGTAATCATGTTCGTAGTAAAAGTTACATAAAAATTGGAAAATAGATTGGCATATTTTTGAAGATGAAATTTTGTTGTTGCAGTGCTTCTCTCTTTTTGTGTATGTTTGTCGTCACCAATTTTGTTCTTTCACTAATTTTTGTTTCTGATATTCAATGGTTTTCTCCTTGGGTTTTTTTTTGTTTAATATTATATTTAAAATATTTGGATCAATATTGTTATGAATAAGTTTTTCTAACATTCAAATGTTTTTCTTTTTAATTTTTCATCGCCTAATATATATCAATATGTGGAATTAGTTTTACAATAAATTATGGCATGTTGAAATCGATTAGTGATGTTATTGGTGGTATTGATACAGATTTATTATAGTTCTAGTTAGATGTATTAAGTATTAAGAAAAACATAAAATTGAGAATAACTAGTCTAGATCCATCTTACCTCCGGATCTACCAAGTGATGAGAGGGATCAAATCTCTTTTCACTTTAAAAGACGTTTGCATCTCAAGAGATTTTATCCCTGTTAGCAGTTGGTAGATCTAGAGTTAAGATGTATCTAGGTTAGTGAGAGATCTCAATGATGAGCTCTATGAACACAAAGAAATGATAATTGGCTATATAATTCAACAACTTAACTTTTCTTTGGCGTCTCTCTTTTAGTGGTCCCAAATCTAGTAATGTTTAATAGACCAAACCTCATGCCTCATCTAATTTATGAGATTTTATATAGTGGGAGACAAGAGGAGTCCTTTGGAGGCTCCTTAATGCCACTTCAAAGGTGGAATGGCTCAAGACTAACCTAACTATCCTTGTCCTTTCAGTAAATGTCTTCTCATTTAATGTGATTTTTCCCATGGAATGTTGAGTTGTCACTTTTGCAAATCCACACAACTATTAAAGAAACAACCATGTTCATCCATGCAAAACTGCTAAAATGACTTTCTATGGTTTGATTTTTTAAACAGAAACCTTAGGAACATTTGGATTTTGTTGATTTGTGATTTTTTTCAACATTCTCTAGTACCCTTGCGCATGTCATTTGTTGGTGTTGGGTGTCTTTCCTAGTGCAATTGAGTGTATGATTTTTCAATGATAGCACGCACCATAAATGATAATTTCTAGAAGGTATATCTTTGAAAGTATATTGAAGCATAATCTAAAATTTTCACTAGATGTACCTTGAGATGTCTTCTAAATTTTCCCAAATTTAATTGACTAAAATGGCCTATAAAAAAATTATAGTGAAAATTTCAATATTACTTGTTTGAAATAGATTTCAAAACCATAAAAAACTCTAACTTACACAGAGTATATCAGAAATTATAGTAAACCAAATTCTTAAATTTTAATTAAATGTTTTTTGAGATTTTTCCTAAATATCCTCAATGTCTCACCATTTGAAACATGCCAAAACAAAAGTTATAGTGAAAATCCCATGATGACCTATTTGAAGAAGCAAACCCCTAGGTTCACATGCTCTGGTACCAAAAGTTATGCACCTTGAACCTTAAAATTGATAAGAAACCAATAATTATAGTCCACTTCAATAGAGACACCTCCTTTTATGATTAATACGATGTACAAGAAAATATCTTATGATCCCAAGGCTAGGTCTCTTTAGTGTATATAGGAGAAAAAATACTCAATTATAATAAATGGGACCATGAAAGGCTCTATCCTACATAACAATAATAATACAAATGTAATCACTCAATATATAGGGATTAATAATTATTTTTAGTGTTGACATGGGGCTTATATAAGGCTTAATAGAAACCTTGCTAAAAATAGGCATATTATAAATAGTAATTACTAAAAATAGTAGGACCTTCTAAAAGGTGGTAAATATAGGGTAGGTAAGGATAGGTAATGTACATGTACTCTAAGAATCTTGTTGACTAAAATTCATAATGGTTAAAAATGGTTAATTATAATTAAGTTACCATGTTCAAAAATGGTTTAATATAGTTGGCTGAGTTATGTTGACTTGGTATGTTCCTTTATAATTATGTCATATTGTGGCATTGAGTTAATTCAACTAGCTATGTTTTGACCTCTTATCATTCTTAATGGTTATTTTGCTTGGTGACATTCCCCAATGGTTTTTTTGGATTACATTGTACCTTAATGGTTATGTCTCTTTTCAATATTCATCTTTCTTTACTTATATCAAATTTATATGATGCTCAATGGATATGTTGCATTGCAAAAAAAAATTAAAGGTTATGCTGCATTAATTTTTTGACTATTGTTGATTACAGTTGACTATGGTTAGGATTTATGTACATGGTTGACCATGGTTGAGTATGGGTGATTCTGCGAACTCCCTTTTAGCATGATAGACTATGCCACATTGTGGCATTCATCTTGCTTGACATATGGCAATTGGAATGTTCCTCAATGGTTATGTCTCATTTCAAAATTCTATGGATGATAATGTTTAATATGATTAAACATGATGAAATTTATTTCACATCATGAAAATCATCTTCACTAAGTTATGTCAATTTTAATATTCGTCAATGGTTATCTCACATTGTGACATTCATCTTGGTTGATTATATCAAACTACTACATTGCTTAAAGGTTATGTTGCATTGAGTTTATCACATTGTGGTTTATTGTGATGCACATGGATTAACATAGTTTACTATATATGACCATGTTGATTTTGATTCACTATGATTAATTTTATGTTACATCAATTTAATGTATATATTAATAGTTATATTGCATTGCAACATTTTTCAAAACTTATGATGTGTTGTTTTTCTTTTACTATTTGATTGTTGTTAATAATAACTAATTGTTATTAAACATTTTTTACTCTAAATAAACATATTAACCATAAATATATTAAAATGGTGAAGCATGATTTAACTTCATGTCACATTATAATATTCATCCTCATTAAATTGTGGATGCATTGCATTCAAGATAATAATTCTTTTATTTGTAAACCAAGTTAAAATGTACGTGGTCATTTTCAAATTTCCATATGGAAACAATATATAAAACAATAAATAATCATTAATGTGTATAAATTACATATTATATATAGATATATAAAATGTATTATTCTATGTGGAGACATTTTTCATTGTACATAATCTTAATTTCCTTGCACTACCAAGGTATATTATTTTTTTATTATTATAAATGATGAATAATATTAATTTTCTTATTTTATGAATTCTTTGGCCTTACACTTGTAAATGGCCACTCTGTTAAGCTTAATATTCAAATATAAACAAGTATAGGCCTATAATATATTATTCTCTTTGGAAGATATCAAATGAATGCTTTGTAATATCAAGTATTTTTTGGATAATGTGGACTCTCACTTGGCCCATGTAGAAGGATTCCTAGTGAGTGACTCTACCTCTTGCGACTTCAGTGATCCTTTGGTTGATCATGGGAAAACTCTTACCATAATCTCCTCTAATTAGGATTAGCGATGGTTGGCTTCATGGATTTTTTCTATAATTTTTTTGGTTATGAATCTTTCAACTATGGTTTTTCTATGGAGGTCTACTTATTGTTTTTATTCTGAAGTGAAATGTGTTATAATTATGCTCATTGTCTATTTTATGCCATCTTACACATTCTCTAGTCCATTACTTCTTTTCTTATGGATGTTGGGAAAAATATTGTGGGGTGAATCAGTATTTTCAAATAAATAACCTTCCCTTTTCATATTATTATCTTTATACATGACTTTACTTAAAGGAACCTGCATGTGCATGCGATTGTTCTTAAGAAAACTAACATACATCTAGTAAAATTATGTTTCAGTTAATTCATCATTTGTTTATCTTCATCCAATGTATCAGTGTTTTATTAAACATTAGATAGACAACAACCACGTGAAGTAAGAACAAAATAAACCATCACACATAAGCAACACACATGAACACCAAGATTTAAGTTGGAAACCCAATGCAGGAAAAACCACTTGTTGTTGTTGTCTCTGACCTCTTTTTAATATAAAGAAAAACATTTTTACAATATTGTATTGGTGCAGACTCATACCATTACGCAAGCACCCACCTGCTAATGGGCCTCTAAATTAGACATAAATTAAGGCCCATGCCTCTGATTTAAAACATAAATTAAGGCCTATGACCATCCTTCAGCACACTAAACCTCTCTTTTTGCATTAGATAATTTATTTTTAACTTTAATATATTATTTTTTTTTTTTTTGCTCAAGCAAGAAATGGACCTTCTATTCATAAGTAGCTACAAAATGGTTACATAAAATATAGAATGTCAAAGTTTAGAAACACACCCTATGTTGGGGATCTGAGCCAAATGCTCAAGAACCAACCTAAGGGCCAACAAAACCTTATGACCAACACAGACAAAGTGCAGACCCAATGGTGAATTAGAGACCATCAAGCAATAGATCTGCCCAAGAACATATAGGAGAGAAGTTCAGTACCCCCTAACAAGCACAACAAACCTTAGCCGTAGATCTGCTTCCACAAGATCCAACGATTGTGAAGGATATCGGGCCGAAAACATGCATGAGGAATACCCACCCAATGAAGGCAGTATTCTCACTCTTCTTGGAGCCATGTGTTACACGGTTAGTGGCATCAGTGGCATTTTCGAAAAACCACTTGTGATAATGCAAACGCTTAATAACCACAAAAACTGTAGCAAAACCACCATGGTCCCACCAACAAGCACAACAAACCTTAGCCCTGAATCTGCTGCCACAAGATCCAACCACTGTGAAGGATATCGGGCTAGAGAGAAGAGTGAGGAATACCTGCCTGATGAAAGTGGTATTCTCTCTCTTCCTAGAGCCACGTGTTCCACAGTTTGTGGAATTGGAGGCTTTTCTGAAAAACCACTTCTGGTAAAGCGGATGTCCAATAACCATGTTTATTGTTGCAAAACCACTCTGTTCTTTAGTGAAGCTATTGGAGCCGTTCTCAGGTTTCGCACTCCTGCTCCACTGCCTACCATTCCTTTGCCACCTATTAGTTAAACCCTTAACATCCATCATCTTGGTGTTTTGCTGGTTGTTTCCCCTTCAAGTACTGATCATGTTCCCTATATGTACGAGCCAGAGTACTGCAGTCCTCGAGTAGTTGTCCTGCCTGAACCAACTCCCACGAGTAGCACTTGTTTTCTCTTGTACCTATCACCCCTTCATTAGCTAGCCGATCCACCACTCTGTTGGCATCTCTACACACATGTACAAAACTTAGAGTTCTAAGTATTCTGAGGGGAGATTGAATTCGATGATATACTTGTGACAGTCTCCAGTAGTTTGAAACTTTGTCTGGTGCTGTGCTAGTTGCTATCCTTTTGACCAATTTAATCGTTAATTCTGAGTCTACCTCTATGATTGTATTATGTAGATTGTAGTCCATCAGGATTTCTAAGCCTTTCTCAATGGCCATGAGTTCTACTATATTGTTGGTTGCCCTCCCCAAATGACTGTGAAAGATGACTTTGATATTTCCCTCTTCATCTATTATGACTCCTCCGTAACCAGCATCCCCAGGGTTTCCTTTTGAGGCTCCATTTATGTTGAATTTCAGGAAGCCAAGGGGAGGGGGTTGCCAGAAAGCCTTTCCATTTGATGTGTACCTTGCTTTCTTTTTGGTGCCTAGAGGGACATAAGACTGGAGTCCCAACTATTCGAGAATGTGAGCATCCCTTTGGCTAGGGGGTCTCTCATGAGGTTGCTTTAGAAGGGCATTCATTGTTTCTTTGAGTTGTTTTAGGATTTGAGCCATGATGTTTTGAGTTGAACCAAATTTAGCTTTGAAGATCCTGTTGTTACATTCTTTCCAAACATCCCAAATTAAGAAACCTCAAGTCAGTGTCCAGGCTAAATTGACTATCTCATTATCCGAGAAGTCTTTCCTCCAATTCTTTAAAGTTACAGTAATGTCATTTTCACTCTTGACTGTTTGGTTGAAGATAGAGGCTACCTAATTCCATATGGAGGAGGTGAATGAGAATAGGTTGAGAAGGTGATCCATGGTCTCCTCCTACAAACCACATAACTGGCATTTTGAAGGACCGGAAAAACCTCTTTTCTTAAGATTTTCCCAAGTCATAATCTTTTTATGCTGAACCAGCCACATGAACAGTTTGATCTTCATCTAAGGTGGGTTTCTCCAAAGGTCTTTCCAAGTCTTGTTAGGGTTTGGATGGTCAGGTCTAGTGACAATTCTTTTTGCTTCTTTGAGGTTGAAGATGCCCTCATTGTTTCTACCCCATGTTAGTAGATCATTCGAGGTTGAAGTCAAAATTTTCCTCTTTTCCAGAATCTCTTCAAGAACTTTAGCTTGGGCTTTCAAAGGGGTCTCTTCACTGTAATTTGGTACCTTCCAAATTCTCCATTTCCCTTTGTCTCTTGTATGATCCCAAAAGTCACTTACCCTTTTTAGTCCTTTGTTAATGGTGTCATTTTTGATGATGTCTAGACCTTCTCTGCAGAGGTTATGTTCCTGCTGCCAGTTGTCCTCGCAAAACCAGGCAAAATTCCCATTTCTGATCTCCCAGAAACTACGATTTTGAACTAAGGCTCTGTTTTCCCAAGCATTGTTCCAAATGTGGGAACCCCTGATGTGTCCTATCATCCAAATGTGGTCCTTTTCTTACCAATCCATTGCATATTTTTTTTTCCAAATCTTAGTCCATTGGTTGTTCATTTCCTTTAGCCATCTCCACCAAAGTTTTTCCCCTAAGACTTTGCTTAGGGTGTCCAGGTCATGGAGACCTAAACCACCATGGGTTTTATGTTTGTAGAGCTTGTCCCAGGCTACCAGGGCCCATTTCTTTTCCTCTTCCCCTTTGCCCCAAAGAAAGTTTCTTTGAATATTCTTAAACTATTGTAAAACTCCTTTTGGGACAGGAAGCGCTGAAAACATGAAAACTAGAATGGTTTGTAGTATAGCCTTTGTAAGAATTAGCCTTCCTACTAAATTTAAAGATCTACTAGTCCAGTTGTTGACTTTGTCCTTCATTTTATTTGTAATTGACTCCCAAACTTTCTTACTCAGAGGTTTTTCAGTGAGAGGCATTCCCAGATATTTGGAGGGAAGATGGTCTCTTTGAAATCCAAGAATTTTGGAGAGATGTCTTTGAATAGAAATATCTGTATTGAAAAAGAAAACTTTTGATTTTGTGAGTCTTACCTTTGTGCCAATAGCCAATGTGAAATCATGCATGATTTGTTTGAATGCTTTAGCTTCCTTGACTGTGGGTGTGCCCTGCAGCATAGTGTCATCCACAAATTGTTGATGAGTCAATTTGTCCCCATTCTGGGTGAGTTTTAGTCCCTTGATTCGTCCTTCCTCCTTGGCTAAATTAATCATTCTGCCCAATCCTTCCATCATGACAATGAAGAGAAAATGGGAAAGAGGATCTGCTTGACTAAGGCCCATTGATGGCCTAAAGGTTCTTGATGGAGAGCCATTAAGAAGGATTGAGCAACTTGCTATGGTAACCAGGGCCATGACCCACTTTATCCAGTTGTGGTCAAAGCAAAAAGCTTTAAGAATTTCCCTTATGCAGGGCCAGCTTAGCTTATCATAAGCTTCCGCTATGTCCAGTTGTATTATCATGCCTGCTTGCTTATTAGTCTTGAGGGAATGAACCACTTCATGAGCTTGGATGATATTATTGAGAATTTGTCTACCTTCCACATATCTGTTCTGCTCCTCTGACATGAGCGTCGGAAGCAAAGGTTTGTCTATTAGCAATAACTTTGGAAATGATTTTGTACACCACATTGCATAAATCGATGGGTCTAAATTTGTCTCGTGTCATGGATTTTTCCTGTTTAGGGATTAATGATATGAAGGATTCATTAATCACTCTAAGAACTATTCTTGATTTTCTCGAGTCCTCCACCACTTCAAGAATGTCATGCTTGGCTGTATCCCAGCATGTTTTGAAGAAGCCTATAGAGCTTTCCCTTTGTGCATCTCTTTTATTACTTCATTGACCTCTTCCTCTATTACTAGCCTGTTGAGATTATATATATCTTCCCTGGTCACCAGTTTTCGAATATTTTTTGTGAAGCTCTTAATGAATTGAGCTTTTTCTGCAATGGTTTCTGCTGCTATGCTTTGAAAATGTTGTACCATAATAGATTCCATTTCCTTGTGAGTATTTAACTATTTCCCTTGAGAATCTATGAGTTTTATGATCCTGTTATGAGCCCTGTGTTTCATGGTAGACTTGTGAAAGAACCTAGTATTTCTCTCCCCTTGTTTAATCCATTGTACTCTTGATTTCTGTCTCCAGAATATTTCCTCGTGCTGACAACTATTGTCCCATTCTTGTTGTAGAGAGTCATCCTGCATTTTCCTTTCCTCTGCAAATCCTTCCTTGATGAGAATTTGATTAGTTTCTTGTAATTTTCTTTCCACTTCTCTTTTGGCTTCAAAAATGTCACCAAACTCATTTTTGTTCCATTCTCTGAGCCTTTGTTTGATGTGTTTGAGTCTTTGATGCAAGAGGAACATTTTTGTGCCTTGGGTGGGCATGTCTTCCTCCGACCAATTTCCAATATTAGTGATGAAGTTAGGGTGAGTTAGCTAGGCATTTTCAAACCTGAAAGGTCTATTTCTTGGGGTTCAAATAAAAGAAGCTTTCATCTAGACGAGCTAGTGATCCGAGCCTCCAAAAGGAAGGATCCAAACAGTCATGGTGTGACCAGAGAGTAGGAGATCCTCTGAGATTATGAATCTGTCTAGGTTCGAGGCAACTTGGGAAGTCCCCCCTCTCTTGTTATTCGTGTGAAGGTGCCATTTTTTGTGTCCATATTCACTAGTCTCATGTTGTCTAAGAAGTTAAGGAAGGAAAGTGAGTCTCGTCCCAACATTCTGCTTCCTCCTTTTTTCTCTGTGAGAGATCTGATCATGTTAAAGTCCCCTCCCATAATACAGGGCATAACTAAGTGTCTCTCTCTCCACTCCTCTAGTGAGGTGAGTAGCCTTAGTTTGTCTTCTAGAAGTTGAGGACCATAGACATTTGTGATCAAGTAACAATATTTTTCCCCCAAAGGTTGCATTACCATTGAAAGGTGGTTTATGGTTTCTTTAGCATCCATGATATCAAATTTCTGAGGATTCCATAGGGTGAGAATTCCCCCCACTGTGTTATTCACTTTAACTTCAAGTTACTCAAAGTTGTTAAGCCATTTGCTATTTATTTCTCTAATCTTGTCTAATGAGCATTTTGTTTCCTGTATAAACGCCATGTCTAGTTTATCTTCTTTTATTTTGTTACTGAGATTTCTTTGTTTTGTTTTACTACCTAGCCCCCTAATGTTCCAGGTTGTGAGCTTCACAATGATGTGTTTGTGAAAGAGTAACTAGTGAGATCTTTCATCTTACCTAAATTAATTAGGAGTTTCCCATATTCTGACTCGAGATCATTCTATCTCCTTCTTCCTCTTTTCTTGCCTAGGTTTTTGGTGGAATGTTCTAATGTAATCTCCATTGGTTTGACCCCTTTATTCTCCTAGCTGTCATAGTTCCTTTTGACTCCTGCAGCCTTTCTTTAAGACTTGTAGAGGAATAGTTGTTGTACTCTATCAAACTCCTCTTGAGGCAAAGAGTCAATCCCTTTCTTAGTTCCCCGTACTAGAAACTTTTCTAGTTCAAGGTTCTCCCTTTTGAGAATATCCTGTTGGTCTTGGTCCTCCATTCCTCCTTCGCTTGGGGTCATCTCCTGGTCCCTTCCAAGTCCTATAGTGCTTGGTGAATCTCGCTTTAGTTCATTGTTTACCTATATGATATCCATGTTATCCTCTTTTTCTTTCTCTGTATGAACATCCCCCTGTTCCTTAATATTTCCACTTTCTCCCCCCTCTTCTTCTAAAATATTGAAACTATTGTGACTTGGTAGCTTGTTCTCGCTAGGTTTCTTTTGGTGCTTCCCCCCCCTCCCTTCCCTCTGCCTCCCACTTTGGTGAAACCCTCTAGGTCTTTTCCTATGTTGTTTTTCAAATTGTCCTCTCTTTTGTTGAGTGGGCAGTCCAAATGGGATGTGTTCATAGTCGACTGCCTGTACCCATTCCTCATTATATACTTCCAGGATGACTTCATCCGGGAGTGCTCCTGATAAGTCCATTTCTACACATATGCGTGCGAAGGATGTATATTTACCTCGCAGAGTCGCCTCTAATATCTTTATAAAATGTCCTAATTTATATCTATAGCTTTTAAGGATTCTGGCAGCCAGTAATCTAAAGGTAAGGAATATAATCTAATCCATACTGGGACCAATGTGAACATTTCTTTCTCCAGGACAAAGTTCATCATCCAAGGTCACATGTAGAGGCTTGCAACAGCATAGAAGTAGGGTCCTCCTTCGAAAACTTTGTCTTTATCCTCCAGATTAGTGAAAACCACTATAAAAAAAACCCTTGGACCCAAGATGTATAGTTATTTCTCCTTTTGATTTCCAGGTGTTTCTTATCCATGTGTATAGTGCTTTCTCCATGGGCCAAATACCTATAAACTTGCATATGACCGCATAGGTTGCCATGTGTTCTCTATGCACCTATAGAGCAGATTCATTTAATACCACCCGGGGTTTGATATTAGACTTGGGCTTGCAGGGTCCCATTATAGATCTACCCTCCATTCTTTGACTACTGTCTCTAGCTTCCATTTCCTTTCTAGCCTCCTTGTCAGTCCCTTCCTTTTCATGGGATTTGCTGCTTTTTGGCTTATGGGTACTAGTTTTCTTTGTCTCATCCTCCGTTTAATTCCGAAGATTGTTTAGACTCTTCTCTCTTCCTCTGTTTGAAACCATGTTACTGTAGGAGGGAGTGGAGCTCCCTCCTCCATGCCCCTCTATAGTTACTAGCTCGCTTATGTCATCCCTTGTTCCAAACCCTAGTCACTTCTCCCAGAGATCCTCGAAGAAAGGTTATTCACTAACACTGCCAACTTTAATATATTCATTAGGAAGGTTTATGAATAATTGAATATTTGTGCCTAATATTATTTATTTTTATGGAATATTATGAGAATATTTGGCAGATTGTGAAGAGTTGGGTGAGGAGATAATTTAGGGGCTTGTTCCCTACTACTTGAGGATCAATAATAAATAATAAATTCAAAAATATATTATGGAATTATGGCACAAATTTTGGAACTCCAATGATTGAGAAAATCTAGGAATGTGTTCCACTAATCAAGGGAGCAAATACACCAATCACCAGAGCATATCCACTAATCAAAGGATTTTGGTGGGGAAAGCTTCCTCCATCCATGGTGAATGATTCTTATTAATTTTTTATAAGTACCAAGTCGAATTTTCTTCTAGGGAATGATTGAGAAATCTAGGAATGTGTTCCCTGCCATTTAATGCAAATTCCTAATATTGGGGACTAAATCCATTAATCAAGGGATTTTGGCGGGGAAAGTTTCCTCCATTCATGGGGAATGATTCCTAATCATTTTGTATAAGTACCAAGTTGAATTTGACTCTAGGGATAGATTTTTCATTACTGTTATTTTGGAGAGAGCTTGTATTCTTGCAACTCCATTGTATTTTCTTGCAAGGATGTAATTCTATTGATGAAAATAATAAAGATTGGTGTCGTGTTCAGCTTCCAAATCTTGTTATCCTCCATAGGTCTCTGGTATTCATTGGGCTTGGTCATCCTAGGAACCTCAGAGCCCTTTTGTAACATTTATTTCCTTCTTTTCATTGCTTATTCACATGCATCTCCAGTTTTTATTTCTTTCTATTTTTGCATTTAGTATTTACGATTTCTTGTTGTAGGATTGAGTTAAATGGTTGATGTAAGTTCTTTTACAGGATCAAAAGCATCATTTCATCATTCTAAAAGCTTTGGAAGTTCATAATAATCATTGATTTTCTTGGATTAGCCTTCTTATTCCCAAATCTAGATTGTTGGACCTCCTTTTTAGCAAAGAACATTAAATTTCTTATATTTTTTAGAGCATGCAAATGAGCTTCAATAGAATTGATTCCACTTGCATTAGATCAAAAAAATATTCTAGTTCATAACAAAATTTACCCCATTTCATTTGAACTTGATTTGGTTCTACATTTTTTAGATTTACTAGCTCACTAGTTCTCAAATTTCTAGATTTTCGACTAGTAATGTTTTTTTTTTTATTTCATGGGTTAACATAGGTATTTTTGAGTGATTCCACTTGGAATAGGGACCTAAGACATCCTAGTTAATACTAAAAATTTTCCCATACAAATTGGATTTGATTTCCTTAGTGATTCGATGAATTATTATAATTATGTACATCCGGTAGGAAATTAGGGGATCCTGTAGGAAATCACTGTAACATCTTGTAAGAAAGCTTGTTTTGAGGCCGAATTGAAGAAAAATCCTATAGGAAGCTAGAAAAGGGTCCCTACTTGTCTCCCAAGCCTTCTGACCATTCACCATCATCTCCAAGCCACCTACCACATCACCAAAAGAGATTAGCTTTCACACTCTCACATGAAAAAGACAAAAATAAAAACAAATTTATTTTATTCATTTACATGCACAACGGTAGAAGGTTTGATGGTTTGAATCTACATGCCTAGGATAGTATGATTGCATAAATGTTAACTTAGCATTATTTTGAAGCAAAGCCTCTTAGGAGTTAGTTAGAAAATAGTGTGTTTTAGCATTTGATTTCATTCTCTTTCCTTGTACTTTCTTTCTTACAATAGGTTAAGGTTCCATTTCGAACATTTCATTTTCTTCAATTAGTTTAGGATTTGAATTCATTACATACACTCCATTACATTATGATAGCAAAGGAAGGACACATTGTATGTTGCACATATAGTGTTGATACCTCTTAAGTTTGTACAAACCTCAAGTTGATAATTAAATTTGGTAGCCTTGGGAGTTGAAACATTCATGTTGCAATACTGAGGCTTATCACCTACAGAAGGCTACAACCTACGCTCATTCTCCATCTCCTACTATAAGGGAGCTCCAACCCCATAGCTCTTATATTGGCTTAGACACGTACAAGTACACAGACACAAACCTGTAGAAGGCTACAACCTTCAATCATTATCCAGCTGCTACTGGAAGGGAGCTCCAACCCCCTAATCTGATTTACAAACTACCACGGGAAGGAAGCTCCAACTCCCTCAACTCTGGGGACCATGTTTCATAAATTTTCATACTGGACCCACCTGCTTCAACACATCATAACTTGTAGGTGACATTTCATCAAATTTTTAGACTGGACCCACTACCAACACTTAAGCTCAATATAAATAATCAAACTATTCATCACTATAACACAATCGTAAATCTATGAGACAATTGAATGAACCAATCCCTAAAACCAAATCAACTGAAACTTAATCAAAACTCAACCAATCAACTGGAATAGTAAAATTGCTATAACTATAATATCAAACATCATACTGCACATGACATAAACCATATTATGTTACTGCAAATTGTGATCAACCATCTATCAAAATGTATACACTACTTTGTTGCAACAAATCAGCATGTGTACGCGTCTTTTATGAAGCATAACCATGTACAAATCTTAAACTTCTAAAGACTAAAAACTGGACCACATGACCACATCCACATGTGTACATGCCTTGCAGGCTATAAAACCCATGTACAAATCTACAAATTCATAATCACTTCTTCGCTGCAACATAGAACTTCATTCATACCCAGATCTTGACATACACAAAAAAATCACTCGTTAAGATGCCATCAACACAAATCAAATCATCTGACAATCATGATAGTCATCTTATATCTATTTGATCTTATCCATCATGAAACTCTCAAGTGCATACTTAGTTTAGATCAAGAAAAGCTTCAAAAGCCCATAACATGCATATTTGCTTTAGAACTAACTATTCATAAGATTTCCATCACTTGCACACTTTACACACTTTGAACTTCACCACCTTATATAGTTTAGCGTTTTTCAATACCACAGGTCAAAACCATACTCCAGCCAATGGTTTTCTTAGGTGGGATCAAAACAACCGTTGTTGGGCTCAATACCACACGAAAATACCATGGTAAGTACCTTTGGTATTTAGAATACCATGGTGCAGAAACTGTACATGCCTTTTCTTCTTTAAACTTGTGTGTATACGCAACTTGGCCTTGACGAACTCACATATAGATCTTCAAATATTCACCTTTATGAAACTTCTGATACTAAGCTATAAACCTTTGTCCAATCATTTTGTTATTTTGTTCCATCACTCTGTCACCTCTGAATTGGCCTGTGAATTCATCTAGTTACCATATACTTTTTCTATTACAAGTGAGTTTCCATCAAGGAAAACACATGCACCATAATGCCAACAATGGATTCCTCAGTGATGAAGTTGATATTTTTTGCTTTCTCTGCACTCTCGAGGGACTATTGTTATGGTACTCTATTCCTGATTCAGATGTGAATGTTATTCATTAGTCTTTTGTTTGATATGGTTGCAATGATTCTCTATGGAGCATTGTACCTACTCTTGGTTTTGTGGACTATATTAAGCCTTGTTGCATACGACTTTTTTCTAGGTCGGTGTCTCATATTTGAAACATTGCTTTATCTCTGCCCTGGCTCTCTTGTGCTATGAATTATGGATTATGGATGGATTTTCTTGTTGTTGGTGAGTAATGAATTAGTTACAATATATATTGATGATAACATTATTATGTGATGTATTTGTGCTAAAGGTTTTCTACTAAGATTTATTTGTTAAACTTATGTTATTTATTGTCTCCTTTTGATATTGCTCGGGCCCTTCATGGTTCTTGGACACCTTTGTATACATTCTAGTGGCTTTATGGAATGAAAATTTGTTGTGTATCTTTTGCAAAGGCTATTATGGAAGTTTGTAGTCTTGTTTATTTTGGTTCTATGATTTGTATTCAATATTGTAATAGGTTTGAAGACAGTCTTTGTAGTGTTGCATTCAATCTTTGTATAGGTTGTAGACTTGGTAAATGTTGTACTCAGGAGCATCTTCTACTCTGTAGTTTGAATAGGGGCGATCAATGACTTTAGTTTCTTTATAATTTCTAAGATGATTTGGCGAAGGTTTTGATATTCTTAGCGTAAAAATCTATTTTGATTATGAATGCAAATTATTTCATTTCACAAAAAAAAACCTATGCTTATGTTTAAATAATTAGTGTCATTGTGTAAATAAAATGGCTTACAATATCAAATTATTGGTTATTGATAAATTTGTATATGATTAATCATGATTTATTATAAGTGATTTAGTTAACTAGAATGTTTGATATTCAATTATAATCAATATGGTCAATGCATCCTTACTATTAAAGAACATAGAAATATAACATAAGTTAACTAGGAAGAATGTTGTAATGTGATATAACGATTGAGGAAAATTCCAATTAAAATCTCTAATTGTGAGATCCACCTTAATTGATTTATTTTCTTTAATGGTCATGATGGATTGTATCCTTCTTTAAGGGTTATGTCACATTCTGTTTGTTTGACTATCCTTGATTATGTGTGCCACAACATTCATCTAGTATTATGTTGCATGGCAACAATCTTGAATGCTTTTGTTAATTTACAACATTTGTATTGGTTGAATTTTTATTAACTAATAAGTTTATAAATGGATATGTTGTAATGAAAAAATAAAAAATTAAAGGTTAGGTTGCATGGATTTTTTTTTTATTATGTTTGGCCATAAGGTACTTATAATGATTATGGTTGGGCATGATTAACTTTATTCACATTATGAAATTCATGTTGGTTGAATTATGTTAATTAGATTATTCCTCAATGGTTATGTTACATTGCAACATTCTTCTTGACGACTTGATATGTTTCTCAACAATTATGTTGCATGGTGAAATTACTCCAGGGGTTATCGTGGACTGCAATGTTCCTCAATGGTTATGTGACTTTGTGATCTTCAACTTGGCTAAATTATATAAAATTTCTATGTTTCTCAATGGTTATGCTTCTTTGCAACATTCTTTAAAGTTTATGTAACATTGAGCTTGTTAGATTATGATTAATTTTAGTTTATTGTGGTTAAGCATGATGCATATGATTAATCATTATTGAATATCGATGGTTGTATTGACTATGATTGAAAATAATTAACTATTTCACATTAATAATATCATTTCTTCACATATCTAATAAACAATAATTCATATTTAAAATGTGTGCTTGTTTTCTCTTTTAAGTTATAAACAGATAGGGGAATAATATCAAAAACCAAATCATAAAATCTATTTAAACTCACCATATAGCTAAAACGGGATTTTTTTCCATTAAAAAACTCTTGAAAAACATTTGTAATCAAGAAAATTGATGATAAGTTTGAATAATCATATTAGATATGTATTGGGCTCATAGGAACTCTAAAAACTAGCATGAGAGAAATGTTGTAGTGTTTGTAAACTAGTGTAAAAATTTAAATGTTGGTTCAATATAGAGGAGATGTTGTAGTGGTAGTAAATGAGTATAAACATTTAAATGTGGGTTTAATTATGAGATAAGTTTGTAATTTCCAGAAAATGAATAATATTACGATGATAATAATAATAATAATAATAATAATGTAAGCTTAATTAAAAAAGTAAAAGTAACACTATCAAATCAATCTAATTAATTATTTTATTTTTATTAATATAATTGCAAACATTTTTTTCCCAAAAATAATATACATATCATATTAAACTAAATTTAAATATTAATGATTCATAATTCAAATCATATATATATAACAATTTTTGTTTTTTTTTTTTACTATTCGTATACTTCATTCTAAGTGCATATTGGTTCAATATAGAGGATATGTTGTAGTGGTAGTAAATGAGTACAAACATTTAAATGTGGGTTTCATTATGAGAGATACCATTTTCTCCTTTCACTCAGTATAGAGGAGATGTTGTAGTGGCAGTAAAAGAGTATGAACATTTAAATGTGGGTTTAATTATGAGAGATACCCCTTTCACCTTTCGATTTCACATAGAATAAGAATTTGAATACCAAACCTCCTCACACATAATACTTTATTTAGAGAGACACCACTAATTGAGATACTCCACTAACTTAAATTTAAATTTAAATAAACATATAACACTTCAATAATAAATATATTATAATATATATATATATATATATAATAATCTAACTTTATCGTAAATTTAATACTTAAAAAAAAGAATATTTTTATATAAAAAAATGAAATGAAATAGATATTTAATATTAGTAAACTTTTCTTAATTTCCTATTTATACCCTGGAGAGAAAGAAATATCTCAAAAATATTAAAATAAAAATTACATCTTAATAAATTCAATCCCTCCATCATTTAATACCTCCATCATTAAATGAACCAGAAATAAAATAAAGATACTTAATTTATATAAGAAATATTGCAATCAAAAAATTATGAAAAGTTGAATATATTATATAACAGCATTTGATTTTAGTATAAAATATTATATTATTTATATTTATATGAAATAAATTTATAAATCTTTAATATAAGAATATAGAAATGTCACGTTAACAATACTTGCCTGTATTATACTATTCTAAAAATGCGAGATTATAATTCTGGACCATTTTATATTTAAATTTCTAAATAAAAATTTCTATAACAAAAGTGTAATTATTCTTCAAAAAAATTATATTTAATAATGTAAGAATAACAAAATAATTTATTAAATTTATTTAATGTCAAAATTTTATCTTTTTAATCCAACTTCAATATGGAAAATAAAATAAATTAAATAATTTATCACTTCTTATTTTTAATTTTCAATAGCTCATTAATTTCCAATTCTCAAAACTCTTGGATGCTGAACCAACATTGTGGCTTTCATATTATATAAGGATGGATGTGAATCATACGATAATTGACATGATATTTAATATGTGTTCATATTCGTTAGTCACCCTAATCTCATTTTTTAATGAAATTAAAAATTTAATAACAATACTCACTAGAAATATGTGATTTAATGACAATTTTAAAGAGAAAAACATATACATCAACCTGTCCCAAGGAAATTAGGTCATCTCTCTCTTCAAGCTCATATAATATTCCCTCTCTAATAAAAGAATTTCTAATAAAAGAATCTACATGGTTATAACATTTCTATCTAATAGTTTCTTATTATTGAGAACATTTTAATGGAATTCAGATTATGGAAATAGATATTTAGGGGAACACATAATTAATACTTAAATGTAAATTAATCGTGTATAGATTGGCTCAACCTCATTCTAAACAAAATGCATGGTTTTTCTTTGTTTCACACAAAACTATTTTAATGATTTTTTTTGGATAAAAAACATTCTTAATATCAATGATAATGTGTATATATTTTATTAATTTTATGTATGAATGTGTGCAAAATGGACTTTGTCTATGTCATGAAACCCAAAATTGGGATTACAATAGTAAAAATTGCGATTTTCTATTCATTTAATTTTCTGTGCCATGAATTCCTTACTATAGATTGGCTCAACCTCATTCTAATCAAAATACATGGTTTTTCTTTGTTTCACACAAAACTATTCTAATGAATTTTTTTGGGGATAAAAATCCCTATTAATATCAATAATAATGTGTATATATTTTATTTGTTAGCCTCACTCTCACATTAAAAACAATTCTAAGTCCAAATAATTAAATTAATTAAAATGATGAAAGTTAGGATTTAATCACACCTTTCTAGATTGAGCTTGTTCCTCATGGTTAGAAGTCAATTTAGGTTTAGTTGGTTGAGAGATTCTCTCCAACTAGTTAGGCTCCTAGATTAGTGTGTTGTTGAGATATTTTCTCAACCAAGGTTGTTCAAAATAGATGCACTATCTTGAGACAACTTCCTCATGTATTTATTTGTATTATTATCATTCTTTGTACATTGGATTGATTAATAATGAGAATGTGAGGAACATTGTAAGGACGAGGCATTTTCCACCATGTCTAGCTTTTCTATATTTCTTATATTTATTTTATGAGTGAGTGTGTTATTATTAGTTGATTTAGTTTTCTTCAATATTAATTTTATGTATGAATGTGTGCTAAATAGACCTTGCCTATGTCATGAAACCCAAAATTAGGATTATAATAGTAAAAAATATGATTTTCTATTTATTTAATTTTCTGCACCATAAATTCCTTACTATGTTCACTCTCATTTCCCCAATTTTATGCATCTTTATTTATCACACTCTTTCACGTTCTTCTTCTTCATTTAAAAACATTGGCATTAGCGTGATGATATTTAAATGTCAAATATTTGAGAATGCTTCTTGCATCACTTACCCTCTCCCTTGATGCAAGTTCAAGAGCAATGACTTGTGAAGCCTTAATGCCAAAAGGAACATCTTTTATGATTAGGTAGGTTTGATCTCATGTAATAGGTTTGATCTTATGTAATATATGTAGAAGGTAACACAATCAATATTATCTTGAGATCTATGTATTAGGGCTTATGCTTTAAAGCCACTATGTCATGCATTTTTTTGCATAGTTTGAGAGATAAAGTGAACATCAATGTTCTCACCAAGAATAACATATTTGGTGGCCTTGATGAGTAATTTCCTTTTGATTTTTGTTTATATTTCCTTATGAATTATAGAGGCATTAACCTACAAACTAAGAAATGGGAGGAATCATACTAAATTTGCATATTGCTAGAACCATATAATGCAAGAGGGTGTTCTTCATGGCTCTTATACTATTTTTATAAAATTATCACCCTTCAATAAGGCCTCAAGGTCTATGGCAAATTATTCTTTACTAATCAGATTTATAACAAACCTACAATGAAGCATGATTATGATATTCTTGAGATATTAATGTAAGATGGAATGCTCAATCATCATATGGATAGGAAAAACAAATCCTCTCTAATATGTGTGTCACAAGAGGTTTTTGATGATGATGATGATGATGGTTAACGTCCGCTGAGACCAAATAATGATCTATCGGACCTAAAAAGACAAATTATTTATTTTGATTTAAGATTTTAT